>JAEMWC010000145.1:855000-905000 GCA_016490735.1 Pachyseris speciosa | reverse complement strand
CAAAGAGTTGGATCAGCCATGACATAACACTGCCTGACATATCGCTACAGACTGTGGACTTGGTTAATGTCGGTTTCCCATGTTTTATGATCTACAGCCAGTGGACTTGGTTAGTGTCGGTTTCCCATGTTTTATGATCTACAGCCAGTGGACTTGGTTAGTGTCGGTTTCCCATGTTTTATGATCTACAGCCAGTGGACTTGGTTAGTGTCGGTTTCCCATGTTTTATGATAGTGGAGTTAGTCAGTTCATATGGACTAGCTTAAAGCCCTGTTCTGATTCTACTACAACGCAGCCTTTTAAAAAAGTAATCTGCGTACATTGTATAAATTATTTAAACTGTAAAACACTCTATCAGCTAATCAAAGCTAATTGCAGAGACTCATTTCTATAAGTGAAGACATACGCCTAGTAACAGCGTAAGTGCTCTCTCAGTAAGCTGATAATGAGTGATGCTTTACAATATTAAGTAACAAATTTCATTGTTTGTTATTATAAAATCAGACTATACTCTGTGTTCCGTATAAACAGGTATAAATAAAGCGTAGAGTCTCACCGGACTGAGAAAAACTTGAATACTCCTTCTAAAAATCATAAACAGAAAATAAACCTTATGTATTTAATTATTTTCAACAGAATGAGTTTTCACGTAGGATAAACAATCTCTTGAAGACAGTTCTACAGAACCTCTAAATATCAAAATGACAAAACAGTCGCCGACATTATTCGTCACAGCCGACTTCCCACTGACAAATCTTTTGTCTCGTTGATCTTTCACAAAACAAGTTAAGATGAGGTGGTTTTCGTGTTCAGCATATATTTACCATAGTGCTACGTATACACTCAGTATATTCATAAAACAAAAGCCTGTAGCCTGTTGGCTCATCGAGTAGCACCGAAGCTTTCAAATCCCGTCTCTTTCTCCGAGATACTGGTCTCGTTATTTCAGGGAAAACCGACGATGGCATTTAAGGGAATCGTGGTCTTGATTGGCATCATTTTTCTTGTACGTGGTTTCTTTACAAAAACAAAGCAATGACTAGCGATGACTTAAAAAGTAAGGGATTATTGTCCGAGAGCAAAGAAATTCGGTGGAAAGGCTCAAACTGCCGAGCGGTGGGCGGAAAACACCAAGGAGAGAGATGACCGTTTTTATGGGTTTTATTTGAAGGATCGATCACTGAGTACAGTGGACTCTAATTTAGCGGGGGTTTTTGTTGCCTTTTCATGTGTTAATGAAGGAATTTTCATATTAATTTAAATTGATCCGCTGTCGTTTCGCCCATAAAATCATGATGAACTATTGAAGTTACAATGTAGAATATGCTTTTAAACCTTATAACTTTAACGCAGAAGTATGATTTGCTTGTTTTACTGTTTTGTTTTTTTTTTTTGTTGTTTGGTTTTTTTTTTTCAGACTCTTTCAGCAGCTGGTGATGAACACAGACGATACCAGCGAGTTCTCACACTGGGATGCAAGGTAAAAAGATTTTAACTACGATACTCCAAAGATCTCTCTGTTTCGACTTTACTTTCCAGTTATCAAGCTGAAAATTTTTTCTTTCGAGCAATTTTCTTATATTTTCAAAGAGATTGTAAACAAAGAGGAATTCGAAGGAGTGTCAAAAATATAGCACGGTGGTCAAAAAGTTGATCGTCGTTTTCCAACAGGAAGTTCCAGCCGAGTAACCTGATTCCCTAATAACTCAGTCGACAAGTAATATTGTAATAAGTTCTATTGAAATAGCCTCCTCTTTCTTTCAGGGAGACGATTGTCCCAAGTCAGTTAAGACTGAGAAAAAACTCTTCCGTCCAACCTCCTGCCTTGATTATCTACTGAGAGGAGCCTCCAAATGTGGCATCTACAGACTTTACGACAACGCTGGAAACAGCTACCCAGCTTACTGCGATCTCAAGTCTGAGCCCGGTACAGCCTGGACCCTAGTCATGTCCTGGAGTAATGCCAATCGCCTTCTCGTCCCCTTTCTCAAGATCCCCTTCAAGTATGACTCTCCAGTGAACGAGAACGCCCACAACTGGAATATGTACCGGCTGAGTTTGAAACGAATGAGATCGCTGCAGAGTCACTCCACTCACTGGCGAGCAACGTGCAGTTACCCCACCCACGGCGTCGATTTCACAGACTACGTTCGTGGAAACTTCAAGGATTTCAACATCGTCGATTTCCTTGGTTCAGGCAAGTGTATGAAAGTGGAATACGTTAACATACGCGGTCACATGGGCATGCATCAGACGGCACAATTCTGGCAGGTTGCCAACACATACACCCTTCATATTGACAGTAGCTCCAGCGGCTGTCAATTTAAACCAAAATCTGGCTCGGTGTCAAGCGAGGATAACTTTGGTTATCACCAGCACACCAACTCCAGGTTTCGCTGCACACAGGGGAACCATTCCACCACTCAATGGTGGTTTGGAGCTCATCTCTGATCTGCTTGGAGATGTAACATCCTGTGACACGGGGTGACAGCAAGTCACCTGAACCGTGGACATGATTAAGAGAAATGATCCATAGATGGAAAACAAACTAAGCTGTGTAGTCTCTCAGATATGATTAAATAAAGATCATTGAAAATCATCTCTAAACAGCGTCAGTTCTCAGTTCTGTTACTTAAAGTTTCACTCGAGTGAAATAGGGAGTCAGAATATGATGGAGAAGGTAACTTTTAAAATGAAACGTGCAAAAGTCAAATGATAGGGCTGCACCGAGGAAACAGTTCGAAAGTATGCCTTGTATGGATTTAACAACTTTGGAATCTTTTGTGTTTAAACATAGACACAAAGCCAGCAAACTCGCTAACAGAATAACGATGCGGGAAAGTTTAACAGAAGGGGCCACAGCCTCTTCTTCCTTTATGTGCATAAAAGCGCAGATGGACCCAACTATTTTGTATTATTCCTCCCCTCAACGTTTATCAGTAGGCCCCCTCATCTTTGGAATTTGGATGATTAACCCCACCCAACCCATTTAAAAGAAGGGACCAGAAGCTCACCTCCTTTTTTATGTAAAATAAGGCGCCGAAGGACCGAATTCTCAAGCTGGACACACTTTTATTCGTCTTCTTCAACCTTTCTATCTTTAGAACTCAAATATTACCCCCCCCCCCCCCCCCACCCAATTCAATCGCCAATGGGTTTCTAAAATGGTTAGAAAATGGTTGCAAAACGTAACGAGAATCAGGATTCCTTTGGGTTTAAAACAAAGATTACGCTATCAAAGAGCGTGCAGTGAAATTTTTCCGAGACTCAAGCGAAAAGCTCTCTGTCATATCATCTGAAATAAAGATAACTCCTCAGCTGTGATGCTTCCAACATTCCCACCTTTATTATAAATAATTACCACCTCTCTAAAAGGGGAAGAGACTCAAAAATCTCCTCCAGAAATTGATGATACGTCACCAATGGTATCCTGATCTACAGATACATGTACATCACTTGCTACCGAACTCTCTTCTAGAACACTGTTATCAACTGAAGGTAAGGTGACTTGGATTTTAGTTGCCTGTTGACGTTCAATTTCTTTCTGATCAAGTTCAGAATCCCTATTTTTCTCGTTTCTCTCATACTTGATAGCTACTCTGTCTTGTTTGCTTGTAACAACACCTTTCTCCTCTTTCTGTCTGTAATTCCCAGTCAGTCCTGAGGGCCCCCCCTTGTGCTCTTCCACAGAGTAAGTGTTTTGTAAGCTTGTCTCTGATGGTTGACTGTCCTGTTCTTCCACGTGACTCACCCTGGGCTTGGCGTGTTGCTTTTGCGCCATGGGGAGAGAAATGTCTGTGCCGAGAGTTCCCGGCAGCAAATCTGACGCATGAAGAGAACGGTCGTCTCGATTCGGCTCTCCGTCGGCAGTTCCCGTATCTGCTTCGGGCGCGGCGACGATTTTATTCTCTTTCTCATCCACAGGCTCGTCGTCCAATGTGAATTTCCCGGGTAAGGGCGGAGGGAGGTTCCTGACTGCACCAGAGGGTTCCCATACTACCACTTCACCTGGAGAAAGTTTCCTCGAAACTGAAAATGAACAACAAGGATTTTGCAGTTACCTTAGTTCAAGACTTTAAGCCATTTCTGTGATGTGAATTGGAGAATTGCTACTGCCCCCTGATGGGATGTTAGCTCATAACAGGCCCGCCTACAGTAGTATGTGGTTGGTGAGTCATATACTGCTATTTCAGTTAACGTTACTTTATTAACCGGAAGATAGTAAGCATAGCTGTAGATCTTTTGTAACTCGGCTGTAATTTCTCGGTTCGCACAAAACACTACAAATGGTTACCTCTATGATTTTATAACTGCAAGGGTGCTTCATGAGTGAGTTTGGTAAATTCATTCATAAATTACCCACATTACCACGACGTCGATCCGCTAAGGGATAGCTAGGGGATAGCTGTCTACATCGCGGCAGAGAGGCAATGTAGAAAGGCTTTTCTTTGTGGAAAGAAACAGTCTGATAATACAGACACTAAGTTATCCACCGATCTTCCAATGCCCTGACAATGCACAACATCAACGCGACTATAACATCGAGCCGTTGGGTTTCTTAACCCCGTTACGTTTATTTGAATTATTTATTTAAAGTTATTTAAGCACAGGCGCCCCAAGCTCATGGTGAGTACCGTATCACGCAATATAGAAACTGAATACATGCATACCAAGAACTGAATACATGAAACGTACTTTTAAGTACACTAGTATCACCTTATGGAACACATTATCTAAGAATATCCAAAACTCTGACTCTGTATTTGTGTCAAGTTTTAAAAGATAAGTTAGCTAAATGTTATTGTGATCATTTAATCGTCTTATTTTATTCTATAGTTTTGATGATACTTATTAGTGTATATTGTACATTATTTTAGTATTGCATTTATTGATGTCAGGGGCACCTGGGAGAACAGACTGCTGAAGGTGTTCCCTGGTTAAATAAAGCTCATCATCATCATCGTTATAAAAAAGATGGCTGCAAATTATAAGGATTTGTATGGGAATCCCGGTAATCGGTTCAAGTTGATAGATATACGAAAAACTTCTCAATAAAAAAGCCTTACCTTACATCCAAGGTGTGTTGCTTTGCTATTTATGTACTTCCTGTGTTTTTATGTGCTTCCTGCAAACACAGGAAGCACATAAATCGCTCAAATCGCTATAGATCGGTAAAATAACCACACAGATAGCAAGCAACACACCTTGGATGTAAGTTAAGGCTTTTTTATTGAGAAGTTTTTCGTATATTTATCAACTAGAACCGATTACCGGGATTCCCATACAAATCCTTATAATTTGTAGCCATCTTGTTTATATTGCGTGATGGTTACTCACCATGAGCTTGGGGCGCCTGTGATTTAAGGTGATTCCTCTCAATTGCATGGCGCATCCTTACTGCGCATAATTTATGGCGTCATTTAGCGCGCGCTCGTGCGCGCGTATACTAGAAACATTGCGAATTTGCCTTGACATTGAGTTTTTTTAGCTGAAATTTTCCCTTTGTCGTCGTGTTGTAAAGAAACGAGCACGGTGACCCCCTTTTTTATTGGTGTAATGTACATGTAATAGGCACACGAAAAACATATTTTAAGGAGAAAAAAAGTTTAATAGTAGAAGTTGGATTATTTATATATAAATGGGGTGAAACTCTGCGTTTGGAGCCAGGAAGGAGTTTGAGATGATGACGAAGTGGTCCAGTTTCCTCACATTATTTGCAATATCGGGCAATTTCAAATCACAATACTAAAAGAATATAACCCAGAAAAACAATTAGGCTCTAGTTTTCACTACTATTCATAGTTTTTGCTACATAATAACAGCTTTCTTCAGTTGTTCATGCTTCGAACATTTCTCGCACAACTCCGTAAAAACACTTAGAACAACGAGTATGCAGGGCGAAAACAAGCACGGTGACCCCATCTTTTTATTGCATTTTTCCAATGTCCTATGAATGACTATCAATTGTGCCAAGTCTGAAACAAAAAAACTTAATAGTACATCCTTTTCAGGGGAATTACCTTAAGTGGAATGCTTGTGAACTTCGCAGCTAGAGCTGCTAAAGTACATTTCCACTATAAACAAAGCATTTTCATTTGTTTTCATTTTCATGCATTTTTGTTACGTCACAAGACATTTATGCATTCACTTTCTTCAGGGAAAACTATGTACTTTAACAATGTCATAAGATATCGTACCCCAAAAAATGGCGAAGATAAACATTACCAAAATATTAGCAAACCGGGTGCACCATGTTAAAGTACTAACGACTGGTTTTCATTTGCATGGTCCTTTCAAAGAGTTTTACTCCGGAAGGAAATGACAAATTATTTCTCCCACTCAGACAAATGTAAATACACTCTTTTTTATATATAAGAATATATTTTATAAGAATATCGAGGCTGAAATTTGCGAGATTTTAAGAATATTTTGAGAATAAATCTGAGGCTGAAATTGTGAAAGGAATATAATTTCGTGCGTTGAAAATCTGTAAATACCATTGATATAATATGTTTTTACTTAACTTTTTACTTTAACTAGCTAGCAATAGCCAAATGTTCAATGATGAGCGGTACATGTAATGTATTTGTGCAGTACAAAATAGCAACCACTTAAGGTGATTCCTCTCAATTGCATGGCCCATCCTTACTGCGCATAATTTATGGCGTCATTTAGCGCGCGCTCGTGCGCGCGCACACTAGAAACATTGCGAATTTGCCTTGACATTGAGCTTTTTCAGCTGAAATTGTCCCTTTGTCGTCGTGTTGTAAAGAAACGAGCACGGTGACCCCCTTTTTTATTGGTGTAATGTACTTGTAATAGGCACACGAAAAACATATTTTAAGGAGAAAAAAGTTTAATAGTAGAAGTTGGATTATTTATATATAAATGGGGTGAAACTCTGCGTTTGGAGCCAGGAAGGATTTTGAGATGATGACGAAGTGGTCCAATTTCCTCACATTATTTGCAAGATCGGGCAATTTCAAATCACAATACTAAAAGAATATAGCCCAGAAAAACAATTAGGCTCTAGTTTTCACTACTATTCATAGTTTTTGCTACATAATAACAGCTTTCTTCAGTTGTTCATGGTTCTAACATTTCTCGCACAACTCCGTTAAAACACTCAGAAAAAAAGGCATGCAGGGCGAAAACAAGCACGGTGACCCCATCTTTTTATTGCATTTTTTCAATGTCCTATGCATGACTATCATTTGTGCCAAGTCTGAAAAAAATCTTAATTTTTTTAGTACATCCTTTTCAGGGGAATTACCTTAACTTGTAGTGGGATACCCCAATACGTCCTTAAACGGAAATGTCATAAGCTATAATTAAGAATATTACAAGAATATTTTCAGCCTAAAATCGACAGAAAAATAGGAATATTCAGCCTGGGCCGGAAAAACAATATTCTTATAAAAAAAAGAGTGTATTGAATGGTGAATGGCAGCCCCTTTCAGTTTTATCCAAACAGTAACATTTCTGACCTATTTCACCAGGTTCTTTTTCAACACTCTTTCCCTGCTCTACACCAGGCATGCGCAAACCATCTGTGATCACCTCTCCCTCGCTGGCACTGTTACCCACTGTTGGCCTGTAATTCTGAATGCGACTCAACAAAACAGCCATTGGATCGCGAGCTCTCGGCACTTCACCCGGTTCTCTGTCACTAACATCAGCGATAGAATCCTGGGAAAGAACCAGAAATAACTGACTGACTAGTCTAAATCTCAACAAAACAGCAGTGACAAAAGTGAAAGTTACTGAGCAACCGTTCCTCAGGTTCCATTGCTTCTGGAAGGCATTACTGATTATTTTGTTATAAACCCATTACACCAGATGCATGGGCACTTGGGAGCACTAACCACTGATAAGTTAAACCCAAACTGCCAGCTACAGTAAGTTGAAAAAACGGTGAGACACTTACTGAAAATTACATTTGCCACTTCAAAAAACGACGTTGTTTTAATAACACAACAGAAAAGATGTCTCAAGCAGTCTCAATTAAACTCGTGTTGAACAGCTCACTCTAGAAAGGGTTTCAATTCTTACGACTTATTAAGTCTTTTCCCAACTTCATTTGGCTTTAATGAAACAAGCTTACCTCTCGGATACTCTCTGTGTCTCGCAGAGTACTGGCCGAGCTAACCTGGTACGGAGAATCACTGACACTGGTGCTGACGTCCCGGTTGCCATGGTCACGTGTTTTACCGTCCTCTCCATGTTGTAAGATGCCATTAACCGCGACTCTCGTGAGCTTGTTGCGATTATCTGAGGACAACACAATACTCTCGATTACGAAAACGAATTAATACCATTTATTGACATGTATAGAAGAAAAAGCCATGATATGGCATCTGTTAACTACTGGGTTCAATGGACGCCAGCATGCAAAAGTCGTCCTATTTTGTCACATCCTGAACGTCAGTGAAATCATGAGAAAATACGCAAATCAACCGTAAAAACGAGGAGTATTGCGAAGCGGGACTTCCAACTTACGCAATTTAACGCGCACTACGCAGTAAAGTGCAGAAAGATACTGTTTGCATTCTACAATTACGTTATTATTATATGCGCCAAAAAGTACAAAACTACCCTTAGGTTATCCTTCAGATCCTAACTCTAAGAATCATTTATAGACGAATCGTTATCGTCTTTAGAGGTTTACACTGAGTTAAAAACAGACTTCCTGTCATAAATGTATCCAAGTTTTTTAGCAACTGAAACAAGTTCCTCCAGGAATAAAAGATGAAAGCGAAATTCTTCAGTATAAAGGAAACATAGGTGGTAATGCAGCGTGACCCAACGCTTTGTGCCCAGAGTCACTACAAAAAAGGGGAACTAGTATCTTGCCTTGATCTTTTCCTAAAATGGCTGAGTCCCAGTCTCCTCCCATAGGCAGTTTTCGTTCGGCTGCAAGTTGAACAATGCTTGGAGAGATGGCAAATTCTCCCTCACTGTACATGCCTGCGTGCGCATACGGCTGCATAACAACAGATTAGAAACAAACTACTGTGAGTGCGTTAATACATGTGCAGCATTTATCAAGGAGAAAATTTAGCTGAAAAGAATTAATGGCTACTTCTAAGACGGCGCATTCACAAAAAGATGGAGGGGAGGGTGGAGGGCCTTACCTGAATGAGTTCTCCCTCAGACATCTCCTCCTCAGTGGTGATTGTTGTTGTTGTACCCAGAGTAGTAGATGACTGGCTGGAGGGACTGCTGACCGAAGGTTGTGCAGCCTGAGGTGGCGTGAGCTCCTTTTGACTGACAGATGGTTGTTTAGGTTGACTGGGTTCTGCGGATCTAAGGGGTGTTCATTAGCAGCATGATTACTAGCGATAGTTCCAAACTTTATTCATCTACGTAAAGGATGCATAAGTTCACATGACTGTCAAATTAGGTTGAGAAAGACGGCCTACCTAGCAAGCTACAACAAGCCTAATTGTAATGTATTTTGCTTTCTTTAACTCAGAATCACATAGAACTAGGTGCAAAGGTGTTCACCTTAGAGAGAGGTGTAGCGCCCTGTGGCATGTGGGTATGATAATAACTACTTTATTGTTTTGGGAAACAGTTGCAAATGCAGTGGACCAAAATGTTCCCCTACTTCATCTAAACAATTTTCTTTAAATGTAATTGTAAACAAAAAGTATTTTTTCAAAAAACCGATCAAACTGTCTCTTAACCAAAACTGTTACAATAAAAGTGCCTATGTAATCATCTTATCGTGTAGCTCAAAGTTTGTATCAAAAAACTCATCGAAGAAAACTTGATTTCTTTTAATCTTTCAGGGTCCTCAAAAAATGCTGCAAGTACATTCCATACAATGCAAAGTGTAGTCGATTATGCATCTTCGAGTGTATTCTCACCCCAGTATACTGACACGGTCGGTACAAAGGTGAGAGCACTTCTCTTCCGAAAAAGTGACCTAAATTTGTTCTCTTGGCTTCCACATAAAATTCTCCGGTTCTCTGGCTTTCTTACTTCCAAAAATGCCAGCCTTTCTTTTCTTACATTCTGGATTTTAAAGACCTTTCTCTCCAACCATAGCTACTGAGTCAATAGTTAAGTACGGTAAAACTGACACGGCTACTTACACGCTCAGTTCAGGCTCGGGTTCTGGTGTTGGCGTTTTCACAACAACGGAAGGTGCAGGAGTGGGAACTACTGTGTCCTGAGATACCTCTGGCTCCTGCACAGAGGGCTCAGGTGTGGTTATACTGGCCGGCGGGGACTGGACAGGAGGTGGTGTTGGAACAGGAGTAGAAACTGGAGTGATCGCTTCGGAGACCTGCAATAAACAGCAACACAAAGCATTGAAATTTTACTCCACCTGAAAGTAAGAGGTCAGAAAATTCCAAACTCATGACCAGTCGTGATCCAAACTTGAGCAACGAGTCTTGGTGGCTCTGGAGTGGGACCACAAACGTTTATTAATATGCCCACCCTAAACCACTCTGCACGACGTCAGCAGAAATTAGGAAAGATTGGGGAGCAAAAAGCATATTACGAGCTCGTCAGACACTGTTCCCTGTGTTTATACTGAGTAGAACAGTTAGTAGAACCTAGCATGCTGAGTATCTTTCACGCTAAAGAGCGTAACTTGATCGATGCTTTCGTACTAATTCTCATCAACTCATTTCGAAACTTGTTTTCATTCCATTCATAAGTCCCCCAACACATTCCAATCATGTGCCAACCTGGTCACCAGTCTCCTCCTCCTTATCCTGAGCCTGTTCATCCCTGATTGGTTCAAACACTAGCTCTTCCTCCTTGCTTGCTGTCGGAGTCAGCTCCTCGCTTGTTTCCAAAGGGGTAAGGGTGCGTGCAGGTGTTGCCAACACTTCTGATTCATGGGCACTCTCTTCAGACTCTGGAGGTGTGTACTCCGGGGTAGGGGTGGGGGTTGGCAGTGGTGTTTCCCTGGGGGAGGGGGTAGGTGAAGGATGTTCTTCTTCCAAGACTGATTGCTAGAAAAAAACAATGGTTGCAAGATGAGAATTAACAACAGATATTCAAGCAAACAAAAAACAACAGTAGAGAATAGGATTCACTTGAAAAGATCAGCTGTATGACTTGGAATTATCTCCGACCGGGAAGCAAGTGGAAGACTGCGATTTTTAGTTAGTTAATAATTCAAAATGGTGGTGTTACATACGGTTGCGTAGCGTTCATATATTGTCTTCATACTTATGCGATCTCATTCTTAGCTCTTTGCACGCAGTTTGTGATGATGTAGTTACAGGTTTTGCAAGGTCAGATAGGAGAGCAGTGAGACAACCACAGCTTTTGCTCACTTAAAATAACCATCATGATTATCGTTATCACTATCATCATAGTGTGAATAAAAAAAGAATTGAATAGAAAAAACCATCATTATCAACAGCGTCATCAACGTGACTTACTCTGGAAGTAGTCTGCCTTGCTCTTGGCTTTGGATGGCCCAGTACTGTAGAGACATTCTCTGCTATTACGTCCCGGATCAAGTTAGTGACAAGATCGCGATCCACCGGTAAACCTGCATCCACAAACAGCTGAATTCCACCAAGACCTATTGTGGCAGCTACGCCACAGAAAAAGAACAAATGATGGAAATTTTAGCTGCTCAAATTCACTTTCAACAAAAAACAAAAACAACAAAAACATTCAACGCTGTAAATGGTTTGAGCCAAGGGATCATAATTACAGTGTATGTTTACTTGTTGAAGCAAGATTGTCCAGGTGAGTACGGTCCTGAGAAAGACTGTTTGAGATCATGATGACTTCCTCATAATGCACTGACTCAACCTAGCTACAGTCAGTGCTATCTCAAGCAGTCCTCTCTGCAATACACTCAACTGGACAATCATGCTTCACTGAGTTATGAGTTGAGATTTAGTCCCCACCCCATAAGCAATAGCTCCCACAACCCACAAGAAGTTTGGAATTAGACCATAAACGCCTGGAGGTCTCTAGGTAAGTAATCCCATGCACCACATTCATAACCCACCAAGCATATCAGCATCCTCATCATCAGGTTCGGATACAGTACTACTCTCAGGGGTAGCCTGGGGCCTTGCCAGTGTAGTGGGGTCAGGCATTGGTTGGTTCATTTCACTTACAATGCGTGCCAAGAGTTCCTGCTCAATCCTGAAGACAAAGAGGTACCCTTTTTAATGTTTTCAAGAGAAGTATAAGCAAAATACAATGTCTTCCAACATTGCTGAAACATGAAAAGTAAATTAACCTTTCTATATGTTAATATACAAATCAAAGATTACATGCATGTGCGCCATTGCATTGGTCAGAGGTGTATCGGCTTCAGAAGCTTGGATGAACATCACTTGTATGGTTCAAGATACTGTACATGGCCAGTAGCTGACGTTACCCACTTTGTCGACAAATAAATACATCCCTCACAAAATGAACACTTCATTGCCATCAAAGAAAATCACACAGTTTATAAATAGCTTGACTATTGTAATCAACAGTCTGTTCAGCTAACACGATTTTTAATTCAAAAGCACAGAGCAAAGCAACAAGACATGAGACAAAAAATACAAAACTTTATGCCGTGAAACAGTTACGACATTAAGCCACAATGATACTATACAAGAGGTACCAAGCTTTAAGCTTGTAGATTGTTTGACAAATTAAGATCCGGCTGCCCAACGTACTTTGAATTACAGGTCTCAATGCAAGAAAGAACCTTGAATTCTAACAAGTCATTCATACAATCATAACAGGAATTTTTAGAGATAATTAAGCCACCATCACGGAAATTAAAATGCTGCATTCTTGTATATACATTAATTAAGGCTTTTTAAAACACATTTTTGTGTAAGTATTTTTGAAAAATGTATGGCACCCCCATTGAATGTAAAATTCTAAAGAACCTCACCATTCCATGGCTCTCTCCTGTAGTGCTTCTACTTGACGAGTGTCGGCTTCAAGAACTCCTCCTGTTTGTTGCACAGAAACTGGGGGATGAACAGGAGGGAAGGGAGGGCCATTGTAGGGCAGATCCTGCTCCCCAGTGAAACCTTCCAGTGTGAGAGGATGCTGAGGAGTGGGTAGCCTGTGCAAGTCATCATCATCTTCTGGATCATCAGGAGCCTGGAAACAAAATAAAGGAGCGCAGATGTTCTATCTACCAAGTTCCTGAATGACTTCCCATGATACACAATTAGCAGTAACCCTGAACCCACCCTAATAATTTTTGTAACCCTACTCACTTTAGTATTCTGACCATAAACACATTATCCCATCACACCACAGACAGACTAACCAAAAACCACGACCTTTACAGCACTGAAGAGCCAGCTTGGGTCAGTCTTATTCATTTATTTATGGCCACTTCCCAATCACCAAATTATCATAATGGCTACACCATGAGCCAAACAACAAAGGCAGCATGTCTTGCAAATTGGATAACAAAAGAATAGTGAATGGTAATTCACTTGCTACATAAAATTAATGCCCATTACATGGTAATATTATTATTGTTATTCAATTATTCTTTTAAATGCATCCAACCTGATGATCTCTTTCTTGGGGTGCAGTCTCTCTCACTGCCAAGAAGTTTCTGAATTCCTTGTACTCAGAATCATCAGGTCGGGAAACAGCCTCTGGAATATCCTGAAAGGAGAAATTCAATCACCTTAGGATTAGTCCTTTGTTTGCTTGGTCTTGGTTCAACTAGTAGGAAAAAATAAAACAATTTTAGACCAAGCATTCAATAAAAGGTACTGTACGTACAGCTACAAAGACCATTAAATAAGCTGTTTTGTTTAAAAAAAAGTTCTTTTACTGAACCATCACTATTATTCAATGATTTACTTCTGCTTTCCTACCACTTTTCTCAATATTGAAGTGGGTTTTTCAAGAACAAGTACATCTAGTAACTCAGTAAAAATTGAACAAAGGCCTCTTTTAACTTCTCTTTGAGATAAATGTCCTGGAACATAATGAAATGTTTAAAAGAAAATTTGCCCTGACAACTGGGATGAAATGATAATTACCAGTAATGAAAAAAGGACACATCATTCATGTGGATTTTGAAATGAAAACAGGTCAGAACTGCTGAATTCATTTTATCAATAGGCACAAAATAAATCACAATTATTTCAACCAATCAAAGATTGAAAAGAGGCAAGCCAAATTCATTTGAAACAAGAGGGCAATGGCTTCGAAGGGAATCATCTGTAGTTTGTGGCAGGATTTGATCTTAAAGTTTCTTTCTGGTACTAAGCACTCGTAAAACCTGCCTAACTGAGCTTACACTGATATGTGGCAAACTTGATGAGGAGGAAGTGGCATCTGAAAAGCTGTCAATATCCACTGTAGGTAAAACCTGTAAAATACCATAGCAACAGTATTAGGGTGGCTCAAAATGGTTCTTTTATTTTTAAACACCAATTCTTTGATGGATCGAGACTCCCACAATTTTTTGTTTGCTTTCTTAAACATTGTATCAAACATTTCCCAATTATTTCTCAACAATTTGCGGGCTGTACTGTTGCTATGGTAACCTTACATGTCAAAAAATTGATAGCAAATTGTTGAGAAATAATTGGGAAATTTTTTGATACCATGTTCAAAAAGCAAACAAAAGATTGTAGGAGTATCAATCCATCAAAGTGTTGGTGTTTAAAAATAACGAAACCATTTTGAGTCACCTTAACAGGGATAGAAAAATTCCCTGGCATTTCCCTGTCTTTTCACTGACCACAAACCAATTTCACTGACCATTCCAAGACAAATCCTTGAGCAAGAAAGGCAGCAAAGAAGCCACAGAAACCAATTCCTCTGGAGGAATTTTTTGAAACAACATTACCTTAGTTTATTAACAGGGAATCTCCTTCCCAATATGGCTTGTCAAAAGCAAAATTCCCTGACTTTTCACTGACTTTTAGGTAGAATTTAGAATTTCCCTGACCTGATACAAAATTCCCTGATTTTTCACTGACTTTGAAAACTGTTTTCCCCGATTTCCCCTGCCTGTGGCAATCCTGATTAACAGCAAACCTCTATCAATCAGTCACAAAAGTCAATCGTAACTTTCAACCATTTTTGTAACTTTCAGTTAAGAATATCCAGCCACACCTCTCACTTACTGTTAGTATTTCTAGTTTAGCTCTAGTTCAACGTCAGATGTAAAGTGGAGCAGTACCCTTACTTGTACAGCGAGAGAGCTTTTCTTTTTCTTGGATGGTGATTTCTTGTGTCGTTTGTGCTGATGAGCTGTTCCTTCATCCAGTTCTTTGCCATACACAGTAATTACAGCTACATTTGGCCGTGTAAGCTTGTTGGGTCTCACAGCACTGGAGATTGGAGATGGGGCCTCTGACTCATCGGAAGATTTGATGCTGTCTGGAATGGGGCTCTCAGCTTTAGCTTGGGATTTAAAGAAAACAATCAATTCACTGTCTGTCTATTTTCACCAGCTTTAGAATATAGCCAAGCCATTAAATGTGAGCACACATTTTTTGCTAAATACTTACAATAGACGCATGGCTGGAAATTATAGAGCATGTATATCTTAAAAGTTATTTATGCTGCACTGTTTATGCCATGTTAAATTTTCATTCACACACACACACACTACCCCTGAGATGCCACTAACTTGGCTTTTTAATGCCACTCTCTTACTCAGCTCGAAGATGATCTCCCTGTCATGAACAACAACAACAACTTTATTACACATGAAAAAGTCCTCTCAAAGAAGCCAATGAACTGTCAACAAAAACGTGCTGTCTATAGCAGTTTTTTTGACCTCAAGCATGCTTCTGTTTTTGTAGAGAACATGGAGCACCATCTGTGAAATTGGTAGAAGTACATGTAAAAACATTGTAAGTTACACCAGATCATGACTGAACCCAAGCTAAAGAGTGCTTTATCAGTCAAAATATGGTAAGATAGGGGAAGAAACTGAGCTACAGATGAGAGTCAGAGAAACAGATTAATGCTCAAAAAGTCTCTTGAAATTGACCCTATTTGTAGTCATTTCAATTATATTTTTGCTTTTGACATACTAAATCACAGAGCTGAAAATCATTTAAGAAAGACAACTTGCATTTTGAACTTCTAGGCCTAATTCAAAAGCTGATTAATACTAAATGGATTAATACTTAATCCATGATTAAGGTTGTCATCCCACCCATTGAGTTTTTTTTAAAAGCAAATATTATTCTAAGCTGAAGATAAAAAAAAGTTGAAGTCATGCCTCGGAGGGTGAAAACCTTTTGAAAATATCTTTGTTAAATAGTAATTATTCTACCTGGAGTTAAACTTCACACTAACCTTGAATCAGCATAATCATGCTTTGAACATCTGGACTTCGTCACCTACTGTTTTTCACTATGCAGTTAGCTTCTGTGTAGCTCGTTAACAGCCATGACCCAAGACATAACAGAGTACAGAAGCAACAAAAGACTTCATGTACACTACCTTCAATTTGAGGAGTACTCTTTACATCTTGAGTGGAAATAGGAGGTCGTAACACAGGGTCAGTCTTGGTTTGCCAAGGGGATAGCCATAGGCACTAACTGTCCTTCCAGTGGCACAGCAACCCCTCCCACCTCAGGGCCAAAGTGAGACAAATTAACTCGGGGGTGAAAATAATACTGTGTGTTGTCTTTATGCAAGGATGGTTGGCCATGATGACTAGGTGAAGGTTCAGCGGCATCTGGTTTTTTCTTCCTTGATTCAGGAACTTGCCTTTCAGGTATACTTGTTACGTCCTGCAAAACAGGTTTGCCAGCTGCGCCTCTATCACCTGCCATCAGGCCAGCCATGATAGCAGCTGTCTTAGGGTTAACAGGAGACTGATAGTGCAGGTATGGTGGCTTGGAGGTTGTTCTCTGGGGGTGATAGGGTTGTCTGCCATATACACTTGATAGGTACTCTTGTTTCTGTGCTGGAGTGACTGTGGCAGCACGTTTAGGAGGGGCTTTGGATTTAACCTACAAATTATTAAAGAAATAACAATATGCAGGTTTTGTTTCATTGAAGTGTACTCAATTAGCATCTGATCAATTAGTTGAATGGCATTAGTTTGTCAATGACATTCATGATTGACATTTAATGTTTTGTAAGGACATGATTAAAACAGCCACAACATAATTTGTAATTAATTCAATTAATATAAATTATATGTTACCTTACTGATTAAAAACTGATGGTAATAAATGAAAACACTGCAACTGAGGCATATAAAATTGATAATATTTATCATGCTGTGCATTTTCCCTAAACCAGAAAAGTATAATTGCATTACCATCCCATTTACTGGTACTATCAAGTAAGTCACTTTTCACAGGCTAAACAAACCTACATTTAATCACAAGCCATGCACTTTGTTACATTACTAATCAAGTACTAACCCTTACTACATATTCATGTATCATATTACTACAATAAGGATTCACATTGAAGGTTGTATATTACAGTGTGACCGGGAAAACCGTGAACATGAATATGCCAGGAATGTTATTTCTGGCCAATCACGCGCCACAAACCCACTCGCCAAACCGCAGAGTGTTTGCTGTTGTTCACCAAAACACGTTCAGAATGATTGCAAAAAAGCAAGTTGCGTGAATGAAATAAAGAAACCTTCAAGCAAAACCTGGGTAAAACGATACTTCTGGCCAAAGAAATATCATTTCGTACCTTGCAACATCGTTTTCAGCAAATTTTGAACTTATTTTGATTTTGATCAAGGAAAACCCGACTTGTAAAGGTTGTTCTGTTTGCGGTTTGGGTGTGTGAAATCCTCGAATGCGATTGGCTAGAAGACAATAAACATTCTTGACATATTTTAGGTGTTCATGGTTTTCCTGGTCACACTGTAACATTTATTAATCAACACATTGATGACAAATCACAGTTTACCAAGTTTATTGCAGAAAAGCAACTTAAACATTCCCATGTTCAACTCCCTCACATAGGAAATTACGTACACCACAGGATATTTGCTGTGTATGTAGAGCAAACATTGAGTTCACCATGAGTGCACCATGACCTTTTGATGTAAATTCTGTGTTTGTAGTCTGCAGTCTGTGCTCTACACTTACCACATAAACAATACCTGTAAAAAATGTCACAGAATGCTAAAGGCATTAATTTGTAATAAGTAAATAGAAGGTGTGTTACTTTGCTTTTCTTCTCAGCCATTTTCTTGGGCAGATTTTCTTTGCCTGTGGGTTTCTTGACAACTTTTTTTTCTGCAACTGAAGCTTGAGTTGCAAGTCGTTGTTCAACTCTTTTAGGTCCAGACAATGGAGCCTTCACTGGCGCAGATTTTTGCTTCTCTGTACTATTTCCAACTTGCATTTCCTCAGAAGTACCACTAGTCTCCTGATTAATTTCTCTCTGAAAGGAAAATACACCTTTGGTTTATTCAATGTACCTTTTTCTGATGTTCCAATGGTGGTTCAACAGGATTAGCACCTTTGTTGTCTTTGCACGAAATTCATATATTTCCTGAGATAATATCCATCAAGTTAATAATCCCCCCTCTCCAGAAACCTGGAGATACAGTCAAACCCTGGTTATCCCCGCTTGCCAGAAGTGAAGGAAATAGTCTGGATAATCAAAAACATAAATATTTCTGAGACAAAATAAAACTGAAATTTCACCAAGCAACCAAAAAAGCCTCAGCCAGTCAGAACTCGATCAGTTGAATGCACTTCACTTACAATAATTATGTGCGAGTGCCTAGTACATTTGTTCTTTGAAAGGAGAACAAACCTGTTTCACTTATTTAAACAACTTATTTAAATAGTACACCTACAACTAAAGTATGCAAGCAAAGAAAACACCATGGTATGACAATGTTGACCCAGCAACTAATGCCAACATACTGTACATGTACCACTGTCTCAGATCTACTGAAATTTTCTCAAGTGCCACTGAGCCTCGCCTCCAAAGTTAACAAAATGCATTAAAAATAAATTTAAGCCATTATGTACCTGCACAGCAGTAGTGATTTCTCCAATCTTCTTATCCACTTCCCTTCTTATTCTCAGCATCTCATCAAATACACTACAAAAGAGCATATTGACATTCCAGTAAATCAACATAGATCATGATGACTGTATTTTAATCCAATTTTGATCTTAAACAGTTTATGACACATCAAAGTAGTCATTAAAGTTCAAGCAATACCATAATTATTTTCTTAAAGGGGCAGTGTCACACTATCTGGCAACTTAATAAAAAGCTAGGTGTCTTCGCATCAGTTGAACTCCAAAAATAATGGTCTAGTTTTGTTATTTAAGACTATTTGAAGGTACTGAAACTGTTTCCTGTCGCCTGTTGCTACGGATGGCAAGGAGGGAAATGGATTGAAACTGGAAAAAAATTTTTGATGCTACATCTTCAAAATATCCTCAAGAAATTTATTAAGGTTAGCCCTCTCTGATAAAATTCATTTGATATCTACGTCGTAGCTTTACAGAAGCATTTTGTTTATGAGTAAAGCCTCAAAGTAATGATTTTAGCACAGAGTTGATGTAAAACAGCAAAATCCTTGTGACACTGCCCCTTTAAGTGCCAAGCATACTTATTTCAGATATCATATCTTTGACTTTTCATTATCGCAATAAATGGCCTTGAATTTTGGATCAATAAAAATTCTCACCAGACTGGAGCAAACAGTAAATGTGGAGTTCCTTCAACTATTTTTAGCATGTACATGCTGTGGTTCAATTTTATCCTTGATTTTTTTTCTCCCTTTGTATTTGGGTATGGCAATGCATAGTCATGTAGGATAAATTAGTTTAAAACAAAGAGAGAAAAAAATTTAACCAAGGATAAAATTAAACCACAACATATACTTCATTCCACTTCTTTTCGTTGCCGGCAGTCTAGTTGTTATTTCCATAGATGGCACCAACAGGGCAGTCTTTTATTAAAGGGCTGGAGGCCGCAGATTTTTCCAGATATGTAGGATTGGATCCCGACTTTGACAGAAAACAAAAACTACTTTGACCAAATCCCTGCCTACTTTGAAAGTTAGTGATAGCCCCGCACCTAATTCAACAAAACAAAGTTTTAACTGATGGTGTGGGCTTACATGTAATCATGGAATAAGAAAAGTGAAGGAAAGGAACATTTTCAACCCTATTTAGGCTTCTACAGAAAGCACTCTTTTAAAAAGCAAAATATAAGAAAAATGTAATTTGTGTAAACTAATATAATCATTATACAACAGTCATTTCTTTCTTTATTTTATTTTTTTTTTCAAAAGTAGTTTTGGAAAATGCTCTTGCTCTAAGCAACCTTACTGACAGCTGTAATGAAAGTTGTGATATTGTAATGTACAGGACAGCTATGGCATCGTATTGTGAACCTTGTCCCATCCAGTAGGATTAATTGCACTGACAAACTGGACTCAATCAGTAGACACGACTGAGTTTAACTACTTTTAATCACTTCTCGTATTTGCTTTACAATGGGTATGTAGAAGTTTTTCTCTCTCTCCGAATAAGCAATCCTTACCGGTACTTTTTTACTACTAAATCATTAATTCTGATTGGTCGTTGCTAAGCAATAAACAAATCAAAAGATCATTCAATGTCACAACAATCAAAAAACTACTTGGCATCCCTTTAAAGCAATAGCTGTCACCTGGCTAGAGAATGTCTGCATCTCTGAAATGTTACAATGAAAAATATTACAATTTTGAGGAAAAAGGAGTCACTGAAAATTTTCAGTGTGCTTACCGGTAATATCATCATCAACTGAAGACATAATTGAAGAGAGCAACTAACTTATACACCCCTCAAGCATTTCTTAAGGTATAGTATCTCTCTAATATTTTCAAATTGTTTGTTTGTTTGTTTGTTTTTTTGTCAAAAGATGTTGATAAAGGGATATCTAACTGCAAATTACCCAGGCAGTGGTGCCATACTATCCACCAGGTTATACAAATTTTGTTCATCCCTTTGTCTTATCACAGCCTGTAAGTTTCTGTCAAGATTTTCGCGACGTTGTTGAACATCTTGGAGGATGCGCTCTGCATCAGCATAGTGTCGAACTGAATTTGTTGGTAAAACACCTTAAAAAAATTCAGACAAAAATAATTAATTCCTTTATGAGAACATTCCACAAGACAAATAAGCTGTAGTATAACCAACTTTTAAGCTGTGCCTTAGCTGACCTAATGCATGTTGTAGGCTCACAACTACACTAAGCTAAGCCATCCAGATAGTCATAGCTTATTTGTCTCTCATAAATGGCCCTAAATTTTGTTTAACAAGTATGATAACAATTACAAATAATTTATTTAATGCCTAAACTCACAAAAAATAAATGAATAATCAACTAAGTCAGATCAGTACACCCTCTGCAGGCATTGTGGGTTCCCAAAACTCTCCTCACAACCCCACCCTTGCTTAAAATCACAAGCAGGTGTAAATGCACAAGCCTCACCCCTCATCAAATCTACCAAATGAATAAATTCTGGTTAACAGAACATCTTAACAATTTCCTACAGCTACTAATTTTATTCCTAGGTTACAAGAAATTTAAAATACAACCTTGTTTCTATCATTTATTTGTTAAATTGCATCATGAAAAAATTAATGATGAGTACACTGGGCAGACTAACACAGCCCAAGATGGAACTCAAACAAGCATAAAAATATAATGAGGATTGGAGACTATAATGCTGAAAAAACCAGGGTACAAAGGAAAATACTATTGAAGAATATGTGAAGGAGGAGAAAACATTAAACATGTTCCCATTTCAAACAGATCCAGACCAAAGAAAGAGTCAAAATCTAGGCAAGGATAGAGCTGACCCACAAGTTAAGCTTAGCATTTGCTTCACAGGGAATATCACAAAACAACAATAACAAACACAATAAGAAGTTCTCCTAGATGGGAAAAAGATATGACACATTTTGAAAACGTCTACAACAAGAACCTGCTGTTGTTGATGTTGCTGGATGTCCTGGTGGAGCTGAAGCATGCAGAGGTTCCTGATAAAAGAGATACATTGTTCATTATTTTGTTCGTAGATAATGAGCTGATGGTCCATTTCACGCCATACATTGAGGGAGCTACATATTGTTTCTAGTAACAGGGCAGATACGTAATATATGTGATGACATCAAATTAGGTAAATCTGTTAAATGAAAACACAGCTATTATCTTCATCTTTTGACAAAAGTCAGTCTTCACACTTTTCCTCAATGGAAAGGATTTTGAAAGTGGCCTTTCTGGCCATCCTGTCTGGGCTTATGTTAAAGTGCGCCTGACCCCAAAATATTTTTTTCGCGTAAATAAATCTTTGCACCTGCTTGAAACGCATTGCACTGTTTTGCGGCTTTTTAAACCAAATATTCACTTTTTATAGGCTGTTAAAGTTACGAAATCTAGCTATCATCTGTCCCACAACTGAGCTAGTAAGGGGCATGGGTCTATTCCTTGCATGACGTCACAAACTGATTTCCATCGCATTAAGTCTTTGTAAACATGAAGGCAAATCAGTTTGTGACGTCATGCGAGGAATAGACCCATGCCCCTTACTAGCTCGGTTGTCGTTTACAAGAAGTGGCTCATCATCATGACAACAGCCACTTAATTTTTTGCGATACAACAGTATTGACTTCATAACAGGCTTGGGTATTACTAGAAAAGAAGCTCATCACCATGACGACAGCTGCTTATTCATTTAATTTTTTTTTTTTTCACACTTACAACAATTATTGATTTCACAACATACTTACCAGATATTCATCTAAAGGAGATGGGCCAATGGGTCTAAACCTTGATACACTAGAATGATTTCCAGTATCTTCATCCTATTTAGGACAAACAAAAAAATAACTAATAATTAGCGACTAATTTTTATCAAAAATAAAAACTGTAAACAAGACAGAAAGAATAACAGGGAACAGGATAAAGGTTGTTCCTTGAATAAGCAGGCACAAATACCCAAACTCAGGGTAGCATTCATTTTCACAGTAAGCTGCTCACAGGCTCTGTTAATATGAATTTTGTAGAACATAACTGGCACTTAATATGCATCTGAAAACAAGTTTAAAACTCAGCAAATTTGGGCAAAATAAAGACTGCGTAATAAGTTCCAATCCCTTCTCAAAAAAAGAAATCAATGTTACAAAATCACACTGTCAATAAAGAGTCAACCAATGTTTGTTAATCACTTACAGGGTTACAGACCATCTTATGGACCATCTTATCACTTGTGTGATTGTATTGCATTTTCCCATTGTTTATATACTGTAGTTCACAATATTATAATCCAGTCAACTAATTGGCCAACTATGACTACAGCAGCATTTACCAACCTTACGTAGCTGGTGTTGAACCAGGTCCTGTTTAAGCCTCTCTGTCTCCTGCCACAAACAGTTCCAGAGGAAAAGACAAAAACATTTTTATATCAACAGCACCAAGAAACTGGCTTGATCATGATCATGGCAAATGTCAATACTTCCTCTATTGATCTGTGGTACCAGAAAATAACCAACAATACTCAAGGGAAGTCACCAGAAATTCTAAGGGGGAGGGAGGGATGCAGTTCTTCAAGAACACTAGGGTAATAATATATGTTAACACTTTTAGTCACACCATGAATGTCGTCTATCATGCCAATAGCAGAGTGATGCAAAATACTGCCTTTTGTCATTTGCTGTAATTGTAAACACAAATTATGTAAAACTTGGAGTTAAGCCTTAGACTTTCTTAAAGGGCCACCGTCACAGGAATTCTTATGTTAAGTTTGTGCAAATTGCATTAAGTAAGTGCTTTTTCTGTCACACGAACAGGCCATGTACCATAAAGAGGCAGATTTCAAATTATGTTTTGGAAGGTAAAGACACTGATTAAAATAAATATTATTTTCTGGCGATTCTTCCAAAACAGAATGACAAAACTTGAAAGAGTTAACCTAACTTTTCCAAGCTACAATCCTTTTCCTCCTCATCAACCATAGCCACAAACAACCACAAATAGTTTCAATGTACATATTAAGTACTTTGAAAGAAAGCTACAGAAGTTTTTAAAGGTTCCATCAATGCAAATACATCTTTGGGTATTGAACTATTAAGTGATGGTGCCACTTTTCATGCACCCGTGTCCCTATTGCACTTGTCCCAAGTGCTTTCAGAAATCAACTTGGGACAAGTCTAGTTTTGCTATAACCATGTCACATTAAATTACAGAAATACTGACCAAGCTGAACCACATATCAATTTTTAAAAAAATTTTGCAAAATATGTCAAGATAACACATTTTTCTTTAAAATTGCTCTACAGTTAATAGTTCACTTACAGCAAGGATTTCCTGCAGATCAGTCTTGATGCTACCAACTTCTTTAGACAGTGCTGCTGTTTCTGCGCTCACTGGAGCTACAACAGTTCTACAAGATGTTTAAACACCAGTTGATAAATCATTAAGGCAGTGCAGGACACTTAATGTTATTAGGCAGGTATTTATTTAAAGAGATGCACGCACTGTGCGACTGATTCCAACAATGCACTTAATATTCATGAGAAGAGTTTTACATTCCAATGATATTCTGAATTTATTCAATACATGGTATTTTTAACAGTTCTAACTTTAGCAGCCTAAAGTATCACCGTAAGTTGTAATCCACCTACACTGTATAAAATGATAAATCACGATGTAAACGACAATGACAATGTAATTCCATCATCCACCAAGATCCCTGTCAAATTTCAGCAGAATCAACCCTCACAATTCAGTGATTTGAAGCTTGAAAATGAAATGCCTACCCCAAAAATTTGGCTCATGAATTGGCTATGTTCTAAACAAGTAAGGGCCTGGGAACGAATCCAAACTTCATTGAAAACCAATGGCATTCAACTAAATTGATTCTCAGATGAAAGGGTATCTCAAAATAAGTAATTTCAGCAAGTTTGACTATGTTTGTTCAAAAAGTCGCCAGTTGACATGCATTTAGACAAATCTTTTGTTCCGTTGATCTTTTACAAAACAAGTTAAGATGAGGTCGTTTTCATGTTCAGCACATATTTACCATAGTTTGCTACACTCAGTACATTTATACCCCACAGCCTAGTGGCCTGCTGTCTCACCAAGTTACCACTCTTCAACAACGATGCTTTCAAATCCTGTCTCTTTCTCCGAGATACTCGACTCGTTATTTGAGGGAAAACTGAAGATGACATTTAGAGGAATCGTGCTCCTTATTGGCATCATTTTTCTTGTATGTGATTTGTTTACAAAACAAAGCAATGATTTTAGCGATCACTTTTAGTTTTAAATTAAGTAAGGAACTATTGGCCATGTTCTAAATGAGTGAGGGCCTGGGAACAAATCCAAAGTTCATTGAAAATCAATGAAATTGAACTAAATCGATTCTCACATGAAAGGTATCTCAAAATAAGCAGTTTCAGCCAGTTTGAGTATGTTTGGTTGAAAAGCCACCAGATAACATGCATTTAAAACTTTAAAAAATCCCATACAAATGTCTCTATTTCGGAAAGCGTGTCCCTCCAAAGCATACAAAGTCTCTAATTTTCACAATTTTCAAAAGCCTTTGTTTCAGCTCCAATTCAACTGAACAGCGTCAAAGTCGGTAAGGTGACCATTTCTGAGATGCTCTTTCATGCAGTGTCAACAATTTTTTGCCAATTGATAAATTTTAAAACTCATTCCCAGGTCCTCACTCATTTAGAACATGGCCAATTTATTCATAGCAAGTGTCCTGCGTGACCTTAAAAAATGTAACACATCATAATTTTAAAAGCAAAACTGGCAGTAAAACAGTTTAGGCATGATAAATGAAATGTCATGATTGAACGCCTACCTCAAGTCTGTGTCATTACAAAGATTTAGGCATTGATTTGAATAATTAAACATAAAAGGTAAAATCAGTGTCAATTCTGAATATTTGGAACGATAAGTTTGATTTGATTTATTTATTTGCCATTTTCACAATATTTACAAATAATACACCTCAGTTAGTGGTGAGGAGACCTCAGGAAACCACAAGGCTTATAGGAGAGGCCACCTCAAAGGATAATATAAAAGTATAATTTGGTACTGTGTGAGTGTGGCATGACAGATTAAGGATTGTTTAAATAAGTAAGAAGAATAGTTCTAAAAAAAACCTGCATTTCTAAGTAGGACAAAAGGGCTTGATGTTTGGAATGCAATCTGCTTGGTCTTTTCAAAAACATTCATCTTGCCAATAACAGTCACATTTCACCAAGCATATCAGGCTCAATTGTTTGTGCAAGGAGGTGGAATCTGCATACAAAGTGAGAGGCTCTAACACTGGCCACTTATCACCTTGAAAACACACTTTTGTTCTACATGTTTCTGTGAAAGGTGTATAAATGGATACCAAAAAATTCCCCTAAACAACTGAAGAAATGCTGAGGATATACAGGGCCAGCGCAGCAAGTTTGCAACCGGGGGGGGGCTCACTTTGAACACATTAGCATGAGTCAACTAAGGGGGTCAGGGGGCATGCTCCCCCAGAAAATTTTTTAAGTCCTCTAAAATGGCTGGAAATGCATTTAAAACTAACATGGTGTGGTGAAACTTATATACTTTCAGCAACAAAAAAAGAGGTGTTTCAAAACAAGAATAATCAGTTTTTGGTAAAACGTTAACTAGAAAAGTAACTTCACTTTTTTAGTATTACTTGCTTTTTAATGTTGAAAAGTGGGGGGGGGGGGGGCTAAAGCCCCCCAGCCCCTCCCCCTGCGTGGTACTTGATCTAACTTATGCTGCAACCAGCATAAAAATATATCCACCTGTGAAGCTGGGTTGAGGATCCAACACTATTTATATTCTCAATAATAACTCAAGTGAAAGATCTCCAGCTACACACACTTTTAATGATAACAGAAGTATTGTTCAATACAGTTGCCTTAAACATTATCCATTTTGTACACTATCACAGGAAAAAAACCTTTTAAGGCTACTTCAATGTACAAGCTTCAAAGCTACAAAATATAGCAGCTGCAAATTCACTCAGTTGATCCATGTGCTACATTGATTGAGTTGATTCCATGTGCTACATTATTTCATCGAGTCTGCCAAGCCTTTTAACACTACAATGATAGAGCAATTTTCACCTGCCCAATCCATCAGAGTTGCCTGACAGCATATTGTCACCAAAATTGTCCTTAAGACATCACACACCAAGACAGAGGCCAGAATGACGAGTTACAAACTAACCAATTCAATCAAACAGACATGCCAAAATGTTAGCATCCTAAACTTATTTCAAACACAAAGACAAAAAGACAGCTTTAACATCGCCAACATGGCAACTATTTACAGGTTTAGGTAAGGTGCCTTAAACAAAGCCACTACTGACATTTTCACAAAATATCGGTTTAATGGTAGAGTCAGTAAAGCTCCCCACTCTGAAAAGTCATTGCCAAACAAACGGCAAGTTTGAAGCTGACAGAGAAAAGCACCCGACCTAAGTGTATGCATTGTGAGGCATCTGTCATACAGATGCAGAGTTAGCATGCACATTATTTTCTATTGGTCTTTCTGGGATCAAATGAAAGTCTGAAATGAAGACATGCCCATATCACAGAAATGCGTATACCGTTATACAAAGGTAGAGCTTTTGTGACTTTGATCTTTCAGGATGTAAGAGAGCTATCATAAAACAATGACTTAATATTATTATGAAAGTGTGTTGAGCCAAATATAAACATGAGCTAGCACTATAAGCACCAGCCAGAAGATGTCCACCAAGAAAACACCTGTTTGTGTAAAAATAGAATAGGAAGCCATGCGGTAATGACAGCATTAACTATATTTACTGTTAAGTTGTAACTGCGACATAATAAACTAAGATGGCATGAAACATTTTCAGCACAGATACAAAGCGTGCATTCAACTGGTCTTAAATTAAAAACACCCATAGAAAACTCAAGGCAGAAAATACTCTGCTGGAAATATATAGGAACCAGAGTGCAAACAAAATGCATCAGTAACAGTCATTAGGTGGAATCCATTAAGCTTTATAAAGTGCCATCTCTGGACTATTCGGTAGTTTCAATTCAGGCATGTAGCCAATTAAATACTTTGAACAAGGCTTCATACCATTTCTAACAAGAAATGACATTTCCAACCTAACTGTAATGCCCAGCAGTTTTTTGCCATGTCACAGCTACACTTCATTTGACACCATACTACACTGGGAATACATTATTCTCCTAATGTCTTTAGTTTTATATAGGACTGATTTCTCTAACATTCATAAAAGTTTGCGAAAATTAACACTGCCAAGATTATTTCATAGAGAGGAAATTTTAACCTGTGGAATGAAAACTGCTATACAGTGGTAAATACATGAACCCTAATGTATGGTTAATTATTGTCTTTGCATGAGTTGACTATATCATTCTGCAATTATTTCACCTGAAAACTGTGTCTTTGTGAGTGTCTGTAGAAGATACAATGACTATTGCTAACATTTTACCCATAAAACTCCAACAGCTAATTCTGCTTGATAAGTGAACTCTAAAACTCACAAGAATAAAGAATTCTTGGAATAACAGGATCCCTCAATGTGCGCACAAAGTGAAAATCTGTACAAGTTACATAATTCCTTTTCTAAGAAGACTTATTTTGGTAATTATAATTTCACAATACGTCAGCCAAGGCTTAATGTCTCTACCATTGCTACACAACAGGGCATGCAGCATAACATCAAGTTATTCAAAAATTGATGTTTGTGCACCACCTTCCAACACTGGATATTAAATACTCCAGTACTGTCAGAGCAACAACTGTGGCACAGAAATGTTAACACATTTAGTTCCTACCTCAGAAACAGAATTTCTGGATTTTCAACAGCTACAAATAAATAGCCAGACAAACTACACTAGCCAACAACACTGAACTCCCACAGTAGGAAGAACCGCTTTCTATTGACCAATCGAACCAATGAAAAATTCAAATGTTGATAAGCACACAAGCACAAAACAAAACATGAAATAAAAAAATCAGTCATTATTCTTGTTTTAGATACACTCCCTGGTTTCCAAACAAGAAGCACAAGCTAAATCCCAATCACAATAACCAAACTTTATACTCTTAAGCTAACACAGAATTCTTGAAATTTCAACTACAGATAGACAATAAAGAAACATGGAAATCTATCTGATGCCAACAGAAAATGGACAGAAAAATGCCACAGAATAGTTATAAATTTTAACATTAAAGTTCTTTCATATTAATGTCACTGCACTTACATGTAATGTATATACAAAGAGAAAACAAATCATCAAACTTCTTTTTCCTTTTTCACACTATTATAAGCTTCCCCTGCAGTTCCAAGAATAGTTGCAATTTCTCCTTGCATAAATGCCCAAGGCAAATCACTGCCTTGTAACGGGCACCTTTCACCACTGGGGCAGAATACTTCCGAGCCAGCTCCCTGCTTCTTAATGCTCTCTCGAGAGCAAGGAAAACAAAACTTGTGGTGAGACACTGAAGGACATTGCACAAAGTGAGTGTCCTCAAGCTTGTCGTGGCAAAGGCTGCACGTCAAAATATTCATGGCAGATCCCCGCCCTTTTGCCTCTCCATCCATTTGAGAATCACCTTTAACTCCACCTGGTGAGGGCCTGGGTGACTGACGTGGACGGGGTGACAGACGCTCTGTATTGGGTGAGACAGGCACCAGAGTATTAGGGCCATTTCTTGTGTCATCACGAAGCACAGAACTTGGTGGCAACTCAAAGCGATTCACCAGGGTACCCATTGGAGATTTCACTTGTGCACGGGCATGCTGCTCTGAGACTACCAAGCTTGCCTTAGATACTGGCAGTGCAACCATTGGTTGAACAGATGCAGATGGTATGGGTGTAACAGGTGTTCCCGGAGGGAGAGGTGTTCCTGGAACAGGTAATTTGACATGTTCTCCTGATTGGCCTGGTATCCACATGCCATGCAAAGTATCATCACGAGTTATGCGACCATGGACAGGTCCCATGTGCTTGCCAGCTGCCACTTCAAACTCTTCCAAATCAACTGCACCTTTACGCTTTCGGCCATAAGCTGGGCCGGACCGATTGAAGCTGAGGTTGACATGGGGTAAAACTGGAAATTCAGGATCCAGTTGAGGTTTGGCTAGAAACTCAGGATTTATAGCCTCCTTAAACAAACGCACCGGCTCAGGAAGAAAATCGCCCAGCAAACGCCATTCTCCGCTTGAGCGATCTTTTTCGTATTCCAAATATTTGAACCCAGATGAAAGTGGCTTTGCCATTTCCTTCAGAGATTCTGTGTACATCTGCTTAGCTACACCAGAGGCGCTTTGAAAAACGCACCCCGAGCCCCGAGGGTATTCAATAAAAATTTTAAGCTCAAAATCAATGCCAGGTTTACAGCTGACGTCGAAAGCAAACACACGACCGATCAGTACATAATCCTTCTTAAACCTGATATCAAAAGGACAAGACCTGTTCAATGTGGTCAGAGTTTCCCGTATTAGTTCTGGCCTCGGGCCGTCGACAACAAAATTTTGTTGGGGTCCATTCGGGGTCAAGGGTGGATGCTGTCTCTGCACAGCATTTCCGTTAGCAACTGCTGCATGCCTAACGTCTTCGATGTTGAAATTAGAACCTCGCCTCTCCATTTCGCGAGAACCAATATTTCCTGGAGGCCGAGTTGTCTTCGACCCCGGCCCATTCACCGCCTCAGAGTTGCCGTGACCGAGGGAATTTTCCATACTTTCGTCACCAATTCTGTGAGCGTTCTGAAGTTTTCCAGCAGCCTTCCTTTGCTCTGAAAATTGTGACGGGTAGTTAGTGCCGTTGGCGGGTGGCGGGCTAGGAGTAGAAGACACGGATGAACCCGCCGAATTTAGGCGTTCTGTTTTCATGCCGCGGCTCCTGTTCGCCTCGTTATTTTCCCATGTTCGCCTTAAAATCCTGGAATAATGTATAACGTCTTCAATTCGGTCAGCTCCTTCGTAGTTGCAACAGCCTCGACAAACGGGCTCCGAAAAATCATGTAAAATTGCCCAGGGAGAGTGCGGAAGATCGCAGAGGTAACAGTGCTGACGATGAAAGCGAGGAGCCGACATGTTTGATCACTGATCGCCTCAGTTCATCGGAATTGAAATTAACAGTGTTTTTTTTCCCTGAAGCTTGAACAGTTCAGCAATAATAAAGTCCTCCGCGCAGAAGTTACGAATATTCCGGCCTGAAAATTCCCGGTTCTTTTTCCATAACTCGCCGAGATTGTATTCGCTTTTGGCCTATCGATGTGGCAATTACGTTATCCAAGGCACGTGTGTGATAAATCATAAAACTCGCCAAATTTCTTGATCACTTGGAAATCGAGCAAGCGTGTCGAGAAAATGCCAGCAGAGCGACCCACAACTATTAATCCGCGAGGAACGGGTTAAAACTATTGCCAACAAATAAATATGTGACGCGAAACTCGATCACCGTATGAGTCCTCTAAAGTCTAAATTTAGGCTCGTTGTGAATTATCATATCAGTGACCCAAACGCGCTCCAAGCCAATGCTTCAAAACAATCACTCACACACACTTCCTGTGACGTCACACCAGTCGTTGAATCGTGAAGTGTACAAACACAAGGCGGGGCGTCTCGAGGTCGATAAATTATGATATCAGACCACCAGAAATAAAATGGATTGTTTACCCCTGTAAAAGACGTTAAACGGAATTGGAACTGACTTGCGAATAGCACTGAATGTAATAGCGTTGCTGTTTGGAAAAGAGAAGCGCAAACTGCCGAAAAATGAATAATCAATTTTGTCATAATTAGCTTAATCACGTGATCTACAGATAACTTCCTTACGAACTTTTGGGGATAAAATATCAGCTGAGTTTGCCAAAGAACAAACAAATTTACCTAGAAAAAAGGTTAAAATGAGAATTATCTAATGATACCAAGTCGAAATGCGAAAATCATCCATAACAGCATTAAAACAACACCGCAATGAAACAAGGAAAGTTTACTGCTCACCATGTTCATTCTAGAACAAAGGGGGCTGACGCTGGTAAATAATGTATAGAATGCAGTCTAATGACGTCATGCATATCCTTGGTAACCAACCCAGGCAATTATGCGTAAGGAGATGACTTGATCACAAACGAAAGCCGCCTTTGCATAAGTTTACAGCGTAAGCTTTCTTTCCGGAGAACAGAGCGTAATTATTACGCGAAATGGCTCAACGCCATCGGGGACAATAAATCGCATTTGAAACAAATCCTGTTTGTAATGAATACCTTTATGAAAGGTGGCGTCATTCGATCCACGACAGAAATTGCTAATATTGTCACAGGGCAAAAATTTGAATAATCTATGGTGTGTTTATATTAATTCAAGGAAATTTGAACACTGTCCTGACATGATGGAACCTGACAGCCATGTAACATGACACGTCAGAAAGATATGAATCCCCTAGCTCTGGTCTGTTTATGTATTCTTATTCTTACGAAATTTAAACATACAAATTTTTGACAGGGTGGAACTAAACATCAACGCAAATGGGTTCCATGTCCTGCCGCCTACACAGTATTCCTTCCCTTGAAAATACTGTATCCAGGTGCCTATTCCAATATGGTAAACAGACTTTCCTGCATGATGGACAGGGATACTTTATTCACGGCTCAGCGAGTGAGAGGTCAAGGTATTGCTGTTTTGCGAAAGCGGACACGCGAAAAACCCACAAATCTGAAACACGCCACGTCATAGGAAATTAATTCAACGTGAATGGAAAATTTCTTGATACATTTTGAGAATAAGGGTCGTTGGGCACAAAAGTTTGTTAGCATTCAGTTAAAATTAAAAACTATGACATTCATCCGCGAAATTGTTTTTAATTTTTCAAGCTTGCGTAACATTTATATATTGACCAAAGCGCGCCTGATCTCATCCCTCTACATGCACGCTCCCAGATATAAAAAGACAACTTTTTAGCCAGCCAGCCACAACAGCGGACATTGGACTTCCGACAGCAAGACTGTCACGCACAAAGGAAAAGGACGGAAATATTATTCCTCAGATACAATACGTCCTTCTGTACAGCTGTTCAGTACCAGGAAAAAAACACGAACCACGACACAAAACACAACAGTTATCAGTTTTATTTCATTGTAAAATAGTAAATGTATCATATAGAGACAACAAAAAAGCCACAATCAGTATACATGTATCAAATAACATGACAAAGGTGCAATAGTACTGTATTCAAATTCTTTGAATCCCATGCAAAGACGATTACACCAAATATAGAAGGGTGACCTAGCGTGTTAGCGCAATCCTGTTAAATCTTTCCAATTACTCTCGTAAAGTACTATTTACAAAAGAAGAACGAGAATTGACCAGCACCGATCTGTAGATCTTTGAAGACCGAGGAAAACGGGTTGCAAAGAGAACAAATTTTCCCTGCAAATGGACAACCTTTATCACATCCAGTGACGTCAAGCGTTTTTGCCTCAATGAACGCTCTCCTTGGGTTACGAACCGGCCGTGGTGAAACAAATGCTAGGTTGCATTTTTTTCCTCAGTGTGTAAATTCCCCACACAATATCTCACTACAAATTCGTTATAGCAAGAAAGTCGACCAATACTTATAAATTTTACGGATTCAGTATAAGATAAGCTGACGCCCTTCAGGAATTATAAAGCCTAAAATAACTCTTACGTCTCCGTATGATACGATACTGCGAAACCCAAGAACATAGGAATGTGAAGTGGGTATTGCACGCGCCTCGTGACCTTTTCTATAATAGGTAAAAGGCACAGCGCAGCACAGCGTACGATTGACACTCTACCCTGGGCAAAATACCAAAAACAATGGAATCAATTTAAAACAATTTTATTTATTTGGCAGCTGGCCAGACTCAAAACACTATTTATAGGTTACAGGTCAGGTTTGAGCAGTCACTGCAGGCAAGGATAATTTAACATAAATTACGGGAAGCAGGGAAGATAGCTCAAATTTTTGTCATGAAAACATGACAGCTATAAAATACCTTTCTGACCGGAAATCCGTCTGAGTTCGCAGGCTACCTGGCGCTGAAGGCAGGCAACTCCAGGTTAACAGTCAATCATAGGCCCAGTTAACTCAGTTAAAGGGGTTAAAACGACAAAACAAGAAGGCTGGAAAACGGACAATGCGAAGAAAAAAAGGAATGAGGGAGAGAACTCTCTTTTAACAGTTTGGAAGCAGTAACCAAAAAATCGGTGCGTGACTAACAAAACTTTTAACGGCGAGTCAGCCCACAATCAGTGAAACTTGAAAAGCTCCGGCGGAAGTTTGTAATCCTTTCCAAAATTGGCTCGGTCAGCTGTTAAAAACGAGGTGCGGAAAAGATACTTGGTAACATGTTGACATACTGAGGTTAATTTCAGCACCGCCTGTAGATGATCTATGCTGTAAAATGATGTGTGGCGTGTGGTTCTGCAAAAATGAAACGTGTCCCCGTTTATCACGAAGAATAACCTACATAAGGACTGATTTCTACCACTTCAACGCGCATGCGACGAAAAGCAAAACCGCGGTGGGACTGCACTTACACAAGCTCAAACGGATGAGAATGGGGCGTTAGATATAATAAGTTGAGGTTCGAGTCAAATAGTTTATTCTGTGCCAGCAATGTTAGTCTGTGACGTTGAAGGTTCCGCAACCCACACGGTCCAAAAACCATTCACTGACAGTTGAAAACAAGCCAAGATTAAACGTCAGTTAAAGGGTGGGTTTTGTAATTGATAGCCAAAAATCTAACTTTCGGCTGGGATTGTGCAATTTTATCTGAATGTTGTAACTGACAGCTGAACCGGGGAAACAAACTTCACCGGAAAGAAAATCTAGCCCAATACGCATGATTAACACGCGATACAGGTGACCCGTGAAAAATGACAGGGAGAACAATCGCTATCAGTTATCCTGATCATACTGACCTTTACCTTGATGCTCCCAGAGCGAATCAACAACACGAATAAGTTTCCTTTTTCATTAAATTGTTGGACTTCCTTGTGAACGAGGATCGTTTGGAGTGTGTTTTTAATTTTCTCTTTCCAGAGTCGCGTGATATCCTACACCAGATTGCGATTCCTGTGGCGTGTCTTATCTCTCAACTTCAACTTCACTTTACTTTGCACTTAAATTTTTGAAATTACAATATTAGTATAAAAAAGGAAAAAGAAATACATATAACGGTAAAAAACACGGTTAAAATCGAACGACGTTTCGACCGTTCTACGGTCATTCTCAAGTTCAATGTTGAGATTAGGTTTCAGTTTGTTAATAAATAACATCTCATATACCAGGCAGTCAAACTTGTTCTTACATTTCTTTAAAACAGTAAATTTTTTAGAAAGATCTTTTGGGGGTAAGCCGTGGTTCACGCGGAAATGTTTGCCAATGGAAGAGGACGAGTTCTTGTGCTCTTCAACGCGTTGATGTAAGTGCCGGCGTGTGAAACCAACATAACCTGCATCACATTTAAATTGGTAAACTAATCTTAATGTACAATCTGACTCTATTCGTGCAAAAGTTTTTAGTTAATTATTTTAAAAAAAATTTTTTTACAAAATTTTTTTACATATTTTAATTGTTTTTTAACACCCTCTTTTATCTTTTAGCGCACAATTTTACTTCATTATCTCTCAAAGTATATATATGGTAATTCTTTTTAGTCTCAACATTGAACTTGAGAATGACCGTAGAACGGTCGAAACGTCGTTCGATTTTAACCGTGTTTTTTTTACCGTTAATTGTTTTAAGAAACCCATGTTGATAAGAAATACATATATAATAATTAAAGGTGACAGTGGTGTATAGTTTGTGAATGGAGGCTAAAAGAACCGCGAGGTTATTGAGTTAGCCTCCCTCTCGCTTGGGTGAACATAAAAAAAAGCATGCGAGTAGGGGGCGGATTACTCTAAAGGAAAGAGCTAGAAGAATTGTGGAAACTTACCTTTGATATTGCTGAGATAGAAGATAGTTTTTAATACTTTTGGAGAAAGCAAATCGATTTAGATCTTTAAACTTGTATGGGATTTCTTGCCAAAGATCAATGACAGTAAATGAGATCATTTGTTTGCCAGTATTTGTTTTCACTCGGAATTTGTGTAAATTTTGATTGGCCGCATACCTGGTGTTATGATGTACGTTGCTGGCAAACTGGAAAAAATGGTTAAAGAGTTTTGACAAAGTACCTTTGTGCCATGCATGTATAAATCTGAGAGCATGCAGGCGATATACATTAGTTACCGTTAAGATTTCCAAGATACTGCATTAAGGACGGTGCCTCCTAATACAAAGATTTTTTTTCGCGGATTATCACTATGCTAAAATGTAGATGTTGGTAAGGGCTAACGAAAATTGAAAAGAAGATTGGGGGAACCATGCATTTTTCAGAGATAATTAAGTCCAAAGCTGCAAAAAATAGAGACAGTATTTTGTTCGCAAAAAAGAAAAGAAGAAATATTTCTCTGAACATTTCCTTACAATTCCTGTTTACATATACCAAGGCAACAACAAACCACAAGCTTTGAAATACATAACAACTGGTGATATAAAAACTACTTTTTATGTGGTATTTATTACAAAATCATTGCATTAGAGGCATTTTTGGCCCTGACTGCTCCCTTTTAGTTGAGCAGAAACACAGGCTAAATATATTTTGCGAACTACGAAAAAATCACCATGTGTTGAGTAGGCTTACCACTTTCGTTCTGTGAGGTAAAAAGTGAGGGTCACCATCCGTTTTTTAGAGCTAAATTGGTTATTTTCTACTTTTAAGGTGCTGTTTATGGGGCTTGAGACAATTTTTGCTCTACCCCCTCCCTAGTAAGTGAAATATTTGCATGTCTTTTCCTTGGGCATGCTGGGATATCCGGTATGGCGACACATGCTGGAACAAAAAGTTTTCTTGATTCTTCGGGAATTAGAGGACATTTTTTCAATGAGGATGGCTTTGAATGCTAAGAGCAAATTCGAACACGTTTTGAGATGTGCATTTTGCGTAAATTTCAAAGTTTTTTCCAGTATAACTTGCCCTTTTAGGCTCTGGCGAGGTGGAAGACAAACACGTACGTAAGATCACGTTTTGTAGTTTTGTCAATTACTTTCGCATTTGTTTCTTGTGGTTGTATTATCTTTCTGGAAGGAGTTTTGAAATGCATAAAAACTACGCAGTTTGAGAGCTAGTAATCGTGATTCCTTGCTTCTGATTTTCGCAGTCCGTTATTCAGGCAAATTAAGTTCAAGCTTTTCATCAGTTACGAAGCTAAAGACATCATGTTATGTTATATCTTAGGCCTGTTTCAAACGTCGTGCTACTGCCGTGTCGAACTCAATTACTCGAATTAAATTCGACTTAAACACGACGTTTGAAACCAAGTCGTGCTACTGCCGTGTAGCACGGCAAGGCTTGCCGTGCTACACGGCAGTAGCACGACTTGGTTTCAAACGTCGTGCTACTGCCGTGTCGAACTCAATTCATAAAGTAACATTTTGGATTTGCTTTGTGCAACGGCTGGTAAGTGTTTTAATTACGGCACTCGACGATTCTGGGTACGAGATTGGGCAACAACTTTTTATTCAACGGAATTAAATTCGACGTCTGAAACCAAGTCGTGCTGGAGTCGTGCGACAGTCGAGCCAGCTAAGCACGGCAGTAGTACGACGTTTGAAACGGGCCTTACGTTCGATGAAAACATCTTTCTTTTTATTATTGTTGAAACAGCAATAAAATAAAAGAATAAAACCGAAACGGATTTGTTGTGTATTAAACCGACATGTGTAGCACATGACTTTTTTAAGCGATTCCTTTGAATCAGTTTATACAGCGATATGTTTTCTTATATTATTTGCCACTTCACTTCAATTGCTTTTCCCGGCGTGATTCAGCGTAATTTCATAAAACACACCACAATAACGCTTTTTTAACGGGTTTTTGGTGTAGACAGCCTGTTGCCAATCCTTTAAAACTATCCGCTAAATCAAGAGCTTATAAAAAGTACGAAAACCATCAAAACAAACAATCTTCTGAGGAAATCGCGCGAGCAATCGCGCAAGATAAGATGGTTGCGTGGTGCGCAGAACGAATGCGCGCTAGCAATAGGAGGCACCGATCGGTATTTTTGTCCGATAGAGTTGCAAAGAACAATCGAACTGATCCGAAAGTGATTAAACAGTAAAACGTTCCTGAACCTAACCATGTCTTATTTGGGCATTGTTTCTTTCCTGCTGAGCTTTTCTATAATGCGCACGTCAGGCGTGTACGTACATATCAGCTGAGCCATGCCTTTTACAATCACGACCCCAAGGAGACGAGCTGCATTGTATTTGATGACAGGAAATCATAGGAAATGTTAACAAAACAGACTTTGCAAAGTCGTGATTTCCTGTTGTAATTTGGTGGAAAAACAAAACAACTTCCTCCACAGAATTTCTTTCCCTCTAACAAAGTTGGTGACGTAACGCGTGCTTAGTCTTCCTAACAACGTAAGCCTTTCTTAAAATACCTTAAAATCGCCAATCAGTTAAACTCTACCGACACTTAAAAACCTCTCCAGGAGATTATACTTTCCAAACAGCTGAATAATCCTTCAATAAGTAGAAAATCTCCAGATCGTTTACCTTTACGAGGAATGCGTAAGGCACATTTTCCTGGAATTTTAAATGATCGGTACAGTGGCAGAACAATGCTCGGAAAGATGTAACCTGAGGCTCTTTTATGGTTTTATACGGAACAGGAAATAATAAGACGAAAAGATGGGTGTGACGCGGAGAACTTTGCTCTTTTAGCGTCATAACCGGGTGCGTTGGTTACAAGGAAACTGGAAGGAGGAGCCCTGGTCACGTCTCGAAGCCTTGGAGGTTGTATCTAGTTCTCGCTGTTTTACGATCTGTTGCTTATTGCGACTTCTTTTGTACCTCAGTTCAGTAAACTACAATTCTTCCGTTTTCTTCAGTGTTACTGAGAATTTTGAAGGGATCGGGTTCGCGCAAGCTCAGTTGCAACTTCCGTGCAAACGAGGTCCTTGAGAGGGTGACGGCGCCATCTTAGGTGAGTGTATGTTGGAAAACTACCAACGACATAAAAAGAAAAGATGAGAAAGAGAGCGTACCAAACTAAAATAAGAATGTTACATCACATACAACCAACCACTTCACAAATATTGCATTAAGCTCCGGTTTAGATGATACTTTGGCGCCATACCACTTGACCACAAACCTCTTCCGCGCGGTTTCAACTCAGTTATCACGTTTGAGACGAGGAATTCAACTTACACTTTCCGCTGCACAGACATGTGTCAAACAAACATCGCTAAAGCGTCGCTCGTTTCAGCGAAACGGGAAGTTTTGTCTGTCGGCTTGTTAGATATTTAGTTAATCCATTTCCAACATACTAAGTTACATGAAACCGTTGGTTACCTGTAACCCCAAAGCTTCTTTTCGTTGTAATTAGGGCCGAGACCCTCGTGAAATGCTGTGTTTCTCTCATACTTTGTGATCGTGTTTCTTCTGCAGGAAGAGCTCAGATTTCTTCCCCTTTCATGTTTCAGATCTTTAGAAAACAAACCACGGCATGCGATTCTTTTAAGAAATATCTCTGGAATGAAAATGGTTTGAATAATTGGAGTGACTTTTCAGAAATTATTTCTCACTCTGGCATAGCTTGAATCTCACTCCAGCCATTTCTTTCGTTGTTGGGCAGTGAAGAATCACTTTGACATTCAAGAAACATTACCCTGCGGCAGATCAAAACGGTATCCTCTTCCACAAGTATCAATGTCACCCCATTTTACTTTCGGAATAGCGGGATCACCATACAAAGAGTACTTTCCTGACTGAGGCGTGCCTTCGCTTACAGGCATCTGTCGAAAACCCGTAACCCTCTCCCAGCAACAAACACCCCAAACTCACCCTTAAATCAAGAAAGATTAACGCAACGCCCATGCTAATTACAAAAAGGAATTTAATTGGTGAGACAATCGTATAAAGACCAAGGGTCCGGTGCAACGAGAATTACACTAGGGCTGGTTTTCTCAAATTTCGAACGGAGTCTGTGAAATGTAATCCAGTTCCGAACCCGTTTTTGCGGTTGCCAGGACAGTATTAACAAAGGGCATGGCTTCACCCTGTCGAAAGCGCATCAAGAAATTCACGGCGTCCAAGCGTTCACTAATTTTATCAAGATAGCCCAAACGACATTCAATAAAAACCAAACAAAACAACAGCAAAACAATCTTTCCTCGAGCTTCTCCATGCCACTGGGTGATACTTAACAAGCACCAAGGAACAGTCGAGAATGGTGTCATTGAATGCATGGCAAAACCGCAAAATAAAAGGGCGCGGTTACAAATAAAAACGCTGCCTTGGTTCACTCGGTTATGAAGAGAGAGGAATGTTATAGTGTTTATTCAATGAAAAAAATATCGTTTAAAATAATCTCTCGATACAGCTAAGAACAATCAGCCAAAAATTTATTATACGGAGGCCATTTTTAACCTTTACTTGGAGGGGAAAATTGGACACATGACAATATATGGAGCTAGCCTGTGGCTTGAAGACTGAACAGATATCAGGATATCTTAAGGGCAAATCAAGTGACAGTATAAAACTGTTAATGATTGAAAACCGCGAGCACTGTTTCCACGAAGGTCGGGTCTTAAAACAAACCGTGTGAACAAATGAAAGGAGACTCTGGTGAAAGCCGTTGTGGGATGTTCAGCTACGGTGTATGTATCAGGTCTAAGTTGGGTATTTACATGTATGCTTTTGCAAAAGCATTTATAATTAAAAATCGATATTTAATTTCCACTACAAAATTAAACCTAAAACTGAGAAGCGGTCGCCATTTGATGAATTGCTAAATTCAAATGAAGGCTGTTCCAGTGGCACCTTCCTTTCGCTGGAAAAAGCTACAGTGTTCTTACTTATGAGTCTCACAAATTACTGAATAAAGGCATAGCTAGACGTTACATGGTGCAGCTTGCTTATCCTTGCGTTTCGTGTTATATACACCGGCGTATCATATGTACAGGTCTAAATTCACTCAAAAACGCTCGACAACAAATTTAAGGATTTTAAACCACAGCACGTCATATTATATTCATTGCACTGATTTGTTTGCCTTTTTTTATGTTTAATGTTACGAATACGATATTTTGTCATTTATCCTGTAAACGTTTACGTGACTGGCGCTAAAATGAATCCCATACAAACCGTTCTATTTTTGTAGCCTGCGTAGCAAGAGTTTCCTTTGGGCTTCTGCGTTGTTTCTTAACCGCGCGAAAATGGGTCAAGAGCAAAAATTGGGAGCATGCTAATATTTCTGAAACGTAACTGGTACACAAATTTATGCGTGGGTTGCCTGTGCATTATTGTGATACCATTATGTAGTTAGAGGACAACGCGTTATTCACCTTAGTTTGGAACTAGAGGGTCTGTGGTTTCATGCTTATCTCTTAAGCATCGTGTTGTTATTTTGCACAAGAAACTTTAACCCACACAGCCTTTGCTTTCCCAGGTCTATAAAAACTGGGGAGTAACGATTGGAAGGACTGCCTAGCACCTCAACCAAGCTAAACACCTACCTTGCGAGTTCCACATTTGCAACAAAGTGAGTTTTGTACGCTAACATTTACATCTACCTGTCAGGGTGTTTTTGCGCTTCCATAGTCCTGTAACCGCTGGTTGCTGAATCCTGGGAAACAAGTTCTCTCACAAGACCTCGCCCTGAAACAACAAATGAAAATCTACAGCAATGAAATATTCCAGGGTGTCACATACGAAAACCAACAATAGGCTTAAGCTTTTAACAGACATTTAGTATTGTTATTTCTTGAAAAAGAAATTCATATTAAAGTAACAATACAATAACAAGAGAACACCACGATGTAGCACAGAACAAACAACATTTGGGAGAGTTGTGGGCAGTTTTTAAAAACGTTCAAACCTGAATTAATAATTAAATTTCTGCCTGATAGTGCCGCATGAATCTATTTCAGCAAACCTGTGTTCTTGCAGGGTATTTCCTTTCCGATACTATTAACTATCAAAGTTCACTAACTAAAAATAATTGAAGGTCTCGGTGTATTTTTGGCCAAATAGTCACCAATGCTCTTTCTGCACAAAGCCCTTCAATTACATTGCCTTTGCAACCGCTTCTTCATGTTGGAGTAGAACAAATTTAAAGGGTTCGTGTGTCCAGGATCAAGAAGCAAACATAAGAGAAAGCAGCTTTCCAAACTTAATAGTTCTTACCTTTGTCTGTTATTTCAACCTTGTAAGACGGTAATGTAGGACAGACATCAGGCTCAAAGCGCACGCGTGCTTTTTTCTGTCCTCTCCTATCAACATCAAAATGGGTTCCCTTGTAGCGTGACCTTCGCAAGTCATAATGAGAGTCTGGGACAGATGGGACAGGCGGCCGCTTCCGAGGGAGAGGAGTCTGGAGCAGAGACTCATCCGAGGAAACAGAGTCTTGGGGGAAGTCTGGGTCCGAGTATTTCTGACAATTTTGTGCTTTTCTGAAACAAAACAAGAAGAAAACAAAACTAAGGATTGTAAGCAAAATAATAACACAGTCAAACTTCCAGCAGTCGTCCACGCACAGCCATGGGAAATGCAGCCAATCTCTAGAGACACAGATAACAGTAATGAAATGGACAAAATAATGCTGGTGGACGAACAAAATGAGCTAATAAGATACAGTATCTCTTGTCTACAGTGTACATCCACCAGCATGACGGCGATGATGCAATGTGCAAACGACCTACAGGAAAGGACTCATTTGTTAGTTACTTGAAAATGACCAAAACATAACAGCAATTAGACACCTTGTCCAATTTACAACCAGCTACCTTCTTTTTGGAGCAGTATTCTCCAAAGGGTAATCACAGTGCTGGCAGGGCATGATTAATCAAATTTCATTTGATTGAAGTTACCACTGAGTCCCGAGCACAGCACATTTGAGATTACTCTGAGCAGGACTACATCAATATTACAAGTAACAACTTACCAAAGGCTGGCCTGCTTCCTGGATAAGGATGGAGGACTTTAGGATCATGCTGACCTTCGCGAGTGGTGTAAGGTTGATAGCATCCAGTTACAGCATGTTGTACTTGAGCTCTATCATCGTGCCAAGCTACTCCAGAAGCATTCTGAGAAGACACCCCTGACCCTGGAGGGTAACCACCACCAGTCAAATGATCTGACGGCAGCATCATGGCAGGATTCAGGGAGGTGGTTAGATGGCTTGGTGTCGGGAGATTCTGAGGAACTGGATTGGAGACTGCAACAGACTGAACTGACTGAAAATGAAAGAAAACACCAAGTTACTATCATAAAGGACTTTAAGCCTTCATGAAAATTACTTAACCCTTTCACTCCCAACAGTGACTTTATAGATTTTACTCTGTCTAACGCCAGATGATTTTACTCGTCAAAGGGAGACCCCTTGGGAGTGAAAGGGTTAAAAAAACTATCTCCCTTAACCCTTTCACTCCCAAGAGTAACTTTATAGATTTCCCTCTGTCTAACGCCAGACGATTTTACTCGTCAAAGGGAGACCCCTTGGGAGTGAAAGGGTTAACAAATAAAGAAGCCTCGCCTGTGATCTGTTTTGTTGTAAAGCACGCAGGAGGCGGATAGAGCATGAAAGAAGTGTAAGGGAAACACCGCAGACCGGTTAGCTCAGTGGTAGAGCACCGGACTACCATGCGGGAGGTCGCGGGTTCTAACCCCGGCCGGACCAACACTCAGGGTCTTTAAAATAACTGAGGAGAAAGTGCTGCCTTTGTAATGACATCTGCAAATGGTTAGACTTTCTAGTCTTCTCGGATAAGGACGATAAACTGTAGGCCCCGTCTCACAGTACTTTCACTTAATCTGATTCTGTGGGACGTAAAAGAACCACTAGGGACGTAACAAAACTCTGGCTGTGACCACCCCTAGTGTCTGTCTTAAATATCTACATTACGGGGGCACTCATTAGTTACTTCATTAATTGTAAACTGCACTAGCAGTCTGGTCAAGTCCCCCGGCCAGTGATGTAAACTATCCCTGAAAAGCCCCGACGGGGAGAGGATAAGTATGTATGTATGTATGTATGTATGTAAACACGAGACGTAGTCAAGTATTTTCCCTACTTCTTGAGTGCTCTATCTGCTTCCTAAGTGCTTTACAACAGAACAGATCACAGGCAAGGCTTCTTTATTTGTTTTACAATAAAGAATTTCTTTATTTCTTTATGCATTCAGATAAAATCAACACCAGAACATAGAGCAGGAACATGAAGCAAAGTTTCACACGAAGGCAAACAACACAGAACGTGATGCAGACTCCCGAGTCAAACTACTGAACATCTGATCTTCTGAGCAATGCAATCCAATCAAAAGCACAGATGCAGGCCTCCATTTCTTTTCATTGCCAAGCTGCTAGACTAGCAAATTCATCCAAATGATCCAAACTAATACTATAATAATTATCAATCTAAGCAAATTTCTGCAAAGCAAACAGATGTTTGCATGTTTTAAGGTCTCTTAGAAAGGAGCAATACTCTCTAGTAGAGATAGACCACTTATTTAAGTCCTTAGTTCTACTGAATTTTACATATTGCCTTTCTGTGTATGGAGCGTCAGAATCAGATTTAAATATTATACAATCTTTTTAGATAGCTGCCACAAGCACCGCCTTGTTTCCTCTCCCATTGCTTTTAAGTATCTTTTAATAATATTAAAACATGTAGATTTAAAGGCTATAACCTCTGTAGATAACCTTCCGCTAGGCTCAAATTTTCCACCAACAAAGGAGAATACCCAAAAAACCGTGTGCCCTCCCCAAGGTTAATACCGAATAATTTATGACATCTTATGTAAATCTTTAAACACAAGATAATGTAGTTTCTAAGTAGTATTTATATCATCCATTTGTAGTTTTAATAGTTTAGTTTTTAGGGTAGATTTGTATTGAGTGTATACAGTAGGTGACTAGAATGTAACAAAAGATACACTGTATGTACCTTTATCTTTTGGCAATAAAGACTATTGTTATTATTATTATTATTATTATTATTATTATTATTACTACAAGTAAAACCGGAAATAACAATATATAATTACCGGTATATATCCCATAAAAAGGTAGATATAAGGCAAAGAAACAAAATGATGGTCGAAAAGGGTAACTTTTAATGCCATATATTACGGCGAGACATGACTAACCTTCTTCAGGGGCAACACTGAAGCAAAGTAAAAATGGAGAAAACGGTTACAATACAGAAATAGAAATAATAGACGTGTACTGAAGCGGCTACCAAAAAAGTGGCATTCCCAAGGTGGCATTCCCAAGGTGGTAAGAACAATGATAAGTTGTGATTTTGTTAGACTCTGCAACAAAGTTAAGACCTAAGTAGATACTGCTACGTAAGGGGTAGAACCAGAAGAAAAAAGGACAATCAGTTGAAGGTTCAGAACCCCTGCCCCACCCATTCATGCACTACTGACTTATCATTTAGACCTTGTAGACATTGTTTCTCTCACTTAACTTCTAGCCCGATCTCATGGTTTTGAAAGTTATTTGTTGCTGAACCAGCAAGCCAGAGCTTACTAATAAATGGTTGTATTGAAATTTGGGGGTTAAATGTTGTACAGACGAAAGATTGTCTTCATATTTTTGTGGATATTTATTATGAGTGGGCTTGGATCGAGGCAAGTGTATTTTTTTTTCTACGTCTTTGGGAAAATAGTTGACAATTTTTCTTTATTATTTTTACCTTTTTTAGTTTTTGCATATTAATTCATTCATACCAGAAATCACAAGTGTTAGTTGAGAGAGAGAGAGAGAGAGATGCTCTGAAAACACGCCTACCGCTCTTGTTCTGACAGTTTTTTTAGTTCACGATGAACCAAAAATTAAATGTTTTGCAATTTTTTTCTTTGGTTAAATTACGAAGGAAGACATCGCCCGCTATGTTTGTCATCGAATCGTAGATTCTCCACACCTCGCGATTCACACGTCATTTTGTTTAACCAATCACAGAGAGTGAATCGACCTTCTGAAACGAAGCGACGGTTTGCTTGTGACAGCGCTGTAGCTGTGGTGAAAGTGGTATTTGCGGTCAAGTTTAACAAAGTAATGGGAAATTTCTAGTCCGAAGCTTAACTACATTCAAAACGGTGAAATTATTTTGAAATTTGGTTCATCCTGTCTCATAAAACCTTAGACCAAGTCAGTGGATTAACGAGCACATGAACGCTGTGCGATACCTCGTTCGACTCTCTCGTTCCACCACTTCGACTAGGTCACCTGAAGATGTGTTAGAGTGTGAAAATATTTTTAACTGGCCACTCTGGGAAGAATTGAAGGCCTCGGTGCATAACCATCCTATGTCGAATTTTGGGTTGTTTTTCGATTTTGCCTGGATTTGCCCGAATTGTTGCATGTAAACTGCAATTCGATTGAAAGAAGATGTAATGCAACTTGCAAACCACTCCCATGGAAGGTTGGTTTCTTGGTGTACGTAAGAAAAAATGCATTTCTGGATTCTGGATGAATCAGTCAAAAAAAAACCATACAATGTGTTTCCATCGAATTGCAGTTCACATGCAGAAATTCAGACAAATCCAAGCAAAATCGAAAAACGACTCAAAATTCGACATAGGATGGTTATGCTCCAAGGCCTTCAATTATATCAAGGCTTGATGGACGGCTTTTTGGATGTATCTAAAGCGTTGTGAAAGGGATTGAATTCACGCCGCGACTGCATTCGACAACACATAAATTTTCCCGCTGTGCTTTGAGCATGACTAAAGACGAAGGATGTGCGATTTACGCAGTGGCCCGATGTAGCCTTTTCGACGATTGGAGAAGGTATTTACCGTCGCCCTTTTATTTAGTCGTTTTCTTCAAAAAACTTACGGTCAACCGATAAGCCAGATAAGCGTTGTCTTTGTTTATGTGCCCAACTTTTGTATGGCTCGGCAAGAAGTTAAGCCTTCTCTCAAATTTGGTTTTCAAGTTTATCATCAGTTTGTTTGTGAAGAAGGTTTTCAGGATTTCTGTGTTGGACCCATTCTTATAGCAAATTAAATTTTAATTTCCCCTCAGTTTAAAAAATAGATTCAAATGAAATTTACTGTAAGCTTAAGCTTATAATTTAAACATTGTTGTAAAAAGGTTTTTCCTCAGACTACCATTGTAAATAGGTGCCACAAACCAGAAGCGTAACACTTTGTAAAACTGCCAAATCTATTAAAATAATTATTTGCTTTGTTTTTTTCGACTGGTTCTTGGTCGGTTTTGACATAAACTTAAGTACTTGACTTCTTCAGAGTTATTAAGCTTAGGTACTTTCCGCGTTTAGCGCGTACGTACACAAACTCGCACAAACAGCCGTGATTTTAAAATTTTTCTCTGTTTCTGCTGAATCTTTGACATACAATTTTTAGCTTTATAAAATTGAATTAAATTATGTGAACCCCCATGCATTACAACCTCTGTGAAAACGTTTTTTGTAGTACAGTAATTTTTCAGATACAACAAAATGTTTCGCCACTCAAATTAAACTTATGTGTCGGAATCGTGTAATTCATTTGGGTAATCCATTTGAAAGCACGAACTGTTCCAGTATTTGTTTATGCGCAACTATTTTTCTTAGGCCAATACTTTGAATAATGGCTTTATTGTACACTTTGTTATAATTGTAATAGGGAATTTAGTTCATGGACAGTATAAAATAAAGTTTTGATGTCTGTGCGAATGAAGGTAACGTTTTAAGTTCCGGTTGAAAATAAAGTAATGATTTATTCCGTCACTGTTTAAGATACGTTTTTAACCTTCAAATATCGTATTTAGTAAAATTACTCAGCTTGCATCGGTTGCCTTAAGCAACTTAAATTGTTTCATTTAATGTTAGCATTAATTTGATTTCATTCGCATTGCTGCAACTTCTAGTTTAAGTTTTATAATTTCAAGAATTAAACAATACTTTTTAGGTGGGAAGTGCATTTAAGTGTACCACAAACGCGCTTTTTTTTTGTTTTGTTTTTTTAACAAACAGCAACAACTATCTGTATCAACTTACCTTCTCAGGTATACATTGTCCCTGAGCAGACAACAGCCATAAAAAAAAAAAAATTAAAAAAGTCGTCAAAAGTTCCGTTTAAAGAAAATGCAAGTCCAGTCCGTTGTCCAGTCCTTGGAATTTTTTTTTCTAGCTAACCTTTTGTGGCGCGGCGTCGCAGTGAAAACAAAAAGCGCGCGAAAGTATAGCCTCGTTTTCGTTCTTTCCTCCAGGCCCTCTCCTCTGAAAAAAATCTTAAACATCGATCATCGCCAAAAGCAATTGTAATTAGAAGAAACTGACAACGCCATCATAAAGAGCATACTCTCAAGCCTTAGGCAAAATTTTCTTTTGTTCCTACCTCAAATGGTCGTTGAGCAGGAAGCTGACAAACTTTTCAGTTAGATTTTCTACTGCCGCACTTTCTTAGGAAAAAGTAATCATGGCCATTTTTTAAAACACTATTTATTAAACTACAACTTCGCTTAAAAATATTCTTGGAGAAAGGTTCTAGTAAACTTGTAGAGCGAATATTAAACTTCGGTCCGTCTGGTCACGTGACCGATGACGTCACAGCATTAAAAATGACAAAAATGTATATTTCATAAAAATATCTACCAATATCCAAATTTTTGTTTCCTCGCGTTTAATGCAACGCGAGATAGCACTTGTACCCAGACTCCCACTAATAGAAAATTGTATATACCTCCCTTAATATTTATATTTTGTTCGGTACCCGGGCAGTCGGAAATGGCTCACACCATTGTGCTTCAAACCACGTTGACTGCTTTTGCAATAACAAAATAACTTCGTCACAGTGAGCAAAAACGCACTTGTGAGCAAAGTCACGTGACCAATGACGTCATCGCCCTTAGTCTTGTACAATAATTAGTTTATGGTAAGACTTATTTCTAGACAACGTGGGGGTCTTGCTGCCCTCAAACTGACCAAGTTATTTGGGATTGACGATTTTCCAGCTGCAAAGAATTCTGGGAAGGTTCTTATTATAATTATATATTGTTATTTAATTATTCAGGCAAGTAAAAACTAACGATATAATGTTCCGACGTTTCGGCAACCTCATGATGCCATTCTCAAGGAATGAATAATACAAGCGAGTTCAACAGAGTAAGATCTTAGATTTACATTAATGGGGTTAATTTAAATAAATACAATTGGCGCAGATCGAATCTGTTTGTACATTCAAGTGTGGTCTTAATTGTTTGATGTACAGCATTTCGTTAATTAAACAATCAAATTTGTTCCTGCATTTTTTCAGTACTTTGAAACAACTAAGGAGGTCTTCAGGGACTGCGCTCACGTGATCATTATCATAATGTTTCCGCACAGAGGATGAACTGCTGTTGTGGCCAACAACGCGCGCATACAGATGTCCACGAGTATAACCATATAGCTACCTGTATCGCACAGGTTACATTGAAAACGATAAACTACACACTGTTGGTTAACTAGCTGTGGTTTGGGCTCAAATTCTTGGAGGTCTTGGCCAATTTTGTGGCTAACAAATACGGGTTGGATTGTGGTTTGGAGCTTAAGACTAAGCTTAAGACTAAGATCAACTGAGTCTTAACAATGTCCGCGGAATCTTGATCCTTAAAAGGAATGATCACTTGGGTCACATCATTTTCCACCATTACTGGCGAGGCCTGCGGTGTCTGCTGGTCAGCAACTCTCGAGTTGATAAAGGCGTTAATGGTGGAGTTGATGAGGTGTAGAGGGTACTTTAGGCGTGAAAACACAGACTTCAAGCATTCACGCTTGTCCGAATTTTAAGTAAATCCGCGACCAGGATGAACGGTAAGCATGATCCAGCATAGTTGTTAATAAGCTTCGTTTGTACCGGTTGTCGACATGACTCTGGTAATGGAGAAGTAACCCGGTATTGGTAGGTTTCACGTAAACCCTGGTCTCAATTTGGGGTGCTTGATTTAAGAGCTTGTATT
>JAEMWC010000145.1:765000-850000 GCA_016490735.1 Pachyseris speciosa | reverse complement strand
ATTTCAGCCTTGAAGAAAGAGTATTTGCCATTTTAATCGTCTCTGTATGCCTTGTAGAAGCAGAGATATCACTATTTTATGTTTGCCGCGACACCAAAAATTCACGCTCGCTGGTGCTAGCTACATTTTGACAGTAGACTTTGCTTGCAAAGACATTACTCTTTTTAAACGGCGCATCATAAACAACTTTCTATCGAATTTCAGCCTTGAAGAAAGAGTATTTTGCCGTTTTAATCGTCTCTGTGTGCCTTGTAAAACCGGAGATATCACTACCGTATTTTGTGTTTACCATGACGCCGATAATTCACGCTCACTGTTGTTTCAGTTTTGTGATGCAGAAGTTAAGGAACAGAAGGTGAAGGCTGTTTTAAACAAACAATGAGATATCAACTGAACGAAAACAATAAGCTATCTCATACATACAAGTACTAATGAGCTTTGCTGTATGCGTGTTTTCCATGTGCAATGCATTAGTGCAAATACGTTAATGCATTTCTTGCCAACACATTTAATGTGTCGATTTTTGGCCGCATATCTCTGAGCGGAACTGTACAATGTACATGTAAAGCCAATCACCTTTTTCCTATCATGGGTCTCTAATTCAAGTCCTTCGTCTTCAGTATGCTGCACCATGACTTCAGATACTTGTTTCCCAGCAAAGCTTCTTAATTCTGATCTCTGTGACATTTTCTCACTAGTTAGATCATGTCTGGAGGGTTCACCATGAGTTTTCACTGGTTCAGGAGGCTTAATGTCACCAAGTGGACCATCGACACTGGATGAAATCCAAGCCAAAGGGCCATTGATGTGCCTAATTACCTTGACTGGAGTTGGTCTGGTTTGTTCATCAACTGTATAAATGACAAGCAATCAATTGATGTAAATTGGAATAATTACTGTACAAGACCGACTGTAAATATTTAAGTCAGTAAAAAGTAAGTGAAGGATATGTGGGTGGTCAAGGAACTGATGGGAGTCAAACTTGAGAAGTCTTGCTCACAGTCCTGGTCAGGTGTTCTCATTGCTGTTCTGAGAAGTATAATGTATAGGGAGCTTCTGGTATGTCAAGCCATTAACACACCAGGTGCCAGTTATTCAAAGATCTGATAATTTTATCACATAGATAACTCACTATCCAGCATATAAAAATATCTACAACTTACTGTAAGTTGCAGTACATTTTTACCAATGGGTAGCAACAATATAGGCTGGATAAAGTTATTCACTCTTTGAACAACTGGGATCAGGTTCACAAGACACGTGTTGTCTTGTGTTTCAAAGGAAACTGACCAGCCAGTTTGAAGCATTAGAAAAAGAAGATACTACACTGGATGGAAAAATAATTAAGGATTATTTAGTAGTTACTTTTCTCACAGTTATACACTAATAGGCTATCACTACAAAATTATTCCAGTTATTGTGGCCCTTGACGAAAGTTGTAAAAACCAATTTTGAATGCTCCCAGCAAGAATGTTTCACAGAGCAATGTTCCTGGGCATCAGCATATTTTGTGCTATTAAAACAGACCAGCACTAAAGTGATTGTTCTGATTAAATACCACAAAAAACTCGTGTATAAACCACACTTTTTTGCCGAAATTTTGGGGTCAAAATTGTGGGTGCGGCTTATAAATTATGAGACCACTGCTTTCAGAGGGAGTAAACTGACTTCTATATGGGGTCACAAATACTGAAATAGCACCAAAAACCTTCCGTGAATAAAGATTAAACACATTGATTTTGGTAGAAATGGTGGCTTCTAAAGGAGTTGTTTGTATCTTCAGGTTCAAAACCAGAATCTTGCTCGCCAGTCATTCTAAACTCTAACTGGCATGGAATCTCCATACTTCCACAAAAGATTTTTACAATGTTGTCTTCGACCAATCACTTCAATCTCTTCACACTATCCGGGAGAACTTGTGAGGCAAATGGCTTTTCTTTCATGGTGTGATTATCCTTGGGGTTGTTAAACTGTCACTTAGCAACACGTTTTTCTCCGACCGATGGCTTCTGTACATCTTTTTAAACACTATCCATGCACAGCTGATGCGAAAGCGAACCTTTCTAGGTTGTTTTCTGATTGTTGTCAGCTACTCTGGTGTCCAGACTTCCCTCTGTAAATGTCTGTGTGGTTACTAAGCAATCTCCTGCTTTTTATTTTCGTTCAAATTTCATCGTTCCATTACAACTGTGGGTTTTAGCAATGAGACAACCATTATCAGTCCCAAGAATTAAGGAAAATCGATTAAAGATAAGCTTGTAAATCGGTATTTTAAGAGTTTTTTAACGTCTTAGGTCACTGCAGATACACAGCATAAGATTTCGGCAAGATTATCGCGAGCAACTGCAAAGAAACAAACAACTTTTTTGCCAGAATGATTTTTTCAAGTTCTTATTTTTTTTCTCAAAATCATGCTTGACATTTGAGGGTGCAGCTTATCTACGAGTGCCGGCTTATACACAAGTTTTTAAGGTATATAAATTTTGCAAATAACTGCAGGATTGAAGAAACAGTTACTGTTCCCTTTTTCAATAGCAAATGACTGCAATGACCTGTCTTTGCATGTGATCTGCCACATTATCACAGAGGAACAATCACAAAACATAGAGAACTTGTTAATTGTGACGTACAGCTCCCCTCTACCGACAATTGTCCGACTGTTAGCCAACAGCTTTATTTACCATTTGCTGAAAAAATAACTACTTATGGGCCCTTTGTCAGCAACCTCCTGGTAATCTGTCAATAAGACCAAGGTGTTGGTAAGTTGTCAGTAGAATGTCGGTGACTTTGGACAATACTTGCCTTGAAGATTTTATGATTTGCAAAATACTTAAAATAGTCTCTGACTCTTTTCTGACCATACAAGATATATAAAGCTAGGAATGAATATGTGAAAGATCATCGCAGTTATGAACACTACTTAAGTAGTAGTGAAAATAAAGCCTGAAAAAAATTCAGGCTTGTATGGGATTCGAACCCATGACCTCCGCAATACCGATGCAGTGCTCTACCAACTGAGTTACCAAACCAACTGGGAGCTGGTCATTTTGGTGGTTCATAATATACCCGTGAATGATGAATATGTGAGAAAGAAATATATAATATATACGAAATATATAATTTTCATATGTTCATTCTCCCAAAGCTTGGACTATAAAGCAAAATAAATTTCACTCAGTGATCCTCACCAATCTTAAAAACACCCCGAATTTCTCTGGATTCACTTGCTGAAAAACTCCTTTCTGATGGAGACTTAATTTCGCGAAGCAGCTTGGATGGAACTTTCACTTTCCGAGTACCATTGAAAGAGCGTTCAAGGAGCGATGAAGAAGAGTGTCTTTCACTTCTCCACTCGTATTCTCGCTGACCCTGTCATCCAATGTGGAACACGAACTGTTTGGATTTGAACATGTGTGAGGGTTTTGATGGCGTGGGAGATCTTCTTTGTGTCGCTGAAGGCTGATGTTGTTTGCGGTGATCCTCGTCTTAAACCCACTCTCTTGTCGCTATGATCATCTTTTGCACTGGTAAGCGCGTTGACAGCAGCATTTGTGATGGAAAGTATTTGTTTTGAATGTTTCATTACGGTGAACTGTTGCAACTAACAGTTTACAAACGAACTCATTTTTGCGTGCTCCAAAAGCTTGTTATATCCCACTGCATAGCCTTTTTCGACAGGCGGACGCTTCATATTTACATCTCACAAGGTAATGTCTGAATACGCAGGTTTCCACTTGTTATCAGCCTGCTACATGCTGTCAAATATTGTTTGTTTTCACAAAGATGAATTCAAGCAAAAATCCCCGCCATTCGCCATATTTAAATTTATGAAGTATCCAGCGCCTGCAGTAACACATTCCTTGAACAGCGGCTCAAAAAACGCGTGGCTGCTAAGCTACTTGAAAAACCTCATACGTCAGCGAAATATACATGTAAACGTTGGAAAAGATTTCGAAGATGGAGTTCGTGGCAGAGTTATCTCTTCTTGAGGAACTTGGCGAAACTGTAAGCAGACTAACCACTTCTGGAAATCCATCATTAGATAATGTTCTTTTGAAGAAGCTAAAGACGATCTGCAAGAAATCAGAGTTGTATGTGAAGCACGCATATCACTTGGTTTTGACACAATTGAAAAAGAACCACGCAGAAATTAGACAGTCTTCTTTCCAGATCATCAATGAACTGTTCCTTCGATCTCACGCTTTTAGAGAATTACTTCTGGTCGATTTTCAAATCTTTTTAGAGCTGACAGTCGAAACGGATCCGAAACAGCCTCTACCGCCCCCAAAGTCTGCAGCGAAAAACCTGAAAGAGAAGACTCTTCAAGCCATAGAAAGTTGGTATCAGAAATATGGCCCTCACTACAAGAAACTGGATCTAGGCTACAGTTATTTAAAGAGGGTGAAAAATGTCGAGTTCAATGCAGTGTCAGCTAGAACTCAAGCTGAAAGACACCAGTCTGAAGAGAGAGCGAGGAGAAAAAGGAACTTCATAAATGGGCAGATTATTCGCGTCGAGAATGAAATGTCAGAAATGGTTAGCCAAATGGAACTGTGTGTTACTGAGATTGAGAACTGCTTCAAGCTTTTGTTGCCTCATCCAGATGAATATGATGTGTACTGTGGGGGTGACACCCCCTGCGGCCCTTCTGAGCTTAAAACGGTGATCTTGAAAGATGTAACTAGAATTCAAGGTACAAAAGAAGATGGTGGCATCTCTTCATCACAGGTTGATCAAGTAGAAAATGAAGCAAGTACATGTAAAGATGACAATAATGAAGAGCTTTTAACAGATCATGGTTATGGAACAAGGTCATACCAGCTGAGTATCAAAGTTGACAGGAGTGGGCCAGAAATAAAAGAAACTGTTGATAACACTATTGTGTTAAAGACAGTGCGAGAGATGTTCAAAGAAATGACACACAGACATCTGCCCATGATAAATAAGTGGCTGTCTGTATTGACAAAGGGAGAAGGGATGCAGCAAAAGATTCAACAACTTATTGACCTAAAAAGAAGTTTAGAAGCAGCAAAAGATAAATTCTCTGAGTTGAAAATAACACCAATGACTGATGCAGAAAGCAATGCTTCTTCAATTCAAGGAGCAGGTACTATTGATGATGACGATGATGATGATGATGCCGATGACTTTGAGGATGTTCCTGAGAAAGAGGGTCTTGAATTGGTCATTCCTCCAGGTGAAAGGGCTGAATATGGCCTTGAACCTTTGCCAACAACACATCAATCTTGGAAAGGTAAAATGAACACTGACCAGTGTAACATCTTACAACAGGTTGCGCCACAAACAGCGTGTTTGTAAAGGTCAGATGCGATACTCACAAGCACAGTAATATGTAAACACTATTTGCTTTAGCCTACTATGTTGATGCTCATTGGGCTCGTCATGTATGCCTCCCCTGCAAATGTCTGCTCAACTGAACTGCCACTTCCATTTGCCGACAGTTAGCCAATCATAGCTTGTCTTCCAATTCGTGGAAATAACATGACTTTGATCCTAGGGTCAAAGTCCTGTTTTCCACAAATTCAAAGACAAGCTATGATTCTCTAACCGCTGGGAATGGAAGTGGCAATTCAGTTGAGCAGACATTTCTTGGGAGGGAATGTATGACGACACATGACTTCCACTTTACAAAGTGCCTGTATATACACTGTAAAGCTTTTTGTAAAATAATTGAAATTGCCTCCTTTTTCAAGGGGAGATAAGTATGGCTTCTCTCTGATTCTGGGGCCACCGGGTGCTGGAAGAGCACAGCCCTGCAATACAGAATAAACAACACATGCAAAAACTCTGATTCAGTGTTGCTGGATAGTTCCACTTCACATTTCTCTTGTGTGTCCTATTATTCCATCTTCCTGTGATATAAGAACGGTGCAAACGTGTGTTGTAACTAATTTGACAAACTCTGTATGAATGGTAAATTAACAACGTTAGACACACAAACTAAGGCAACAGTGACAGAGAGCATAACTTGCATGTGCACTTATCAGTGGCCAACCTGAGAGGGGGGGTACCCAGGGGAACCCCTGGGCATTTGCACAACAACGTTTGAAAATCCCATCCATCCAAGATCAATGCTTTCTACAAAAAGCTTTCAGGGATCCTGTTTCAAAAGTGAAAAACATTCCAATCCTGCCATCCCGGACTAAGAATTGGCAAAAAACGTCAACAAGTCGCACACCATTCCCACTTGTGTCCCCTGGGTCACCTCCCCCTTCCCCAGAGTGGCTGCTATCATCAGGCATTGATGCTGTTCTGTCATTTTCATTCCTCTCCCTTGCCCCTTCTCTTTAAAAAGTATACATGTAAGCTTCATCACTTCATGAAGCCTGTCTGTGAACAAGAATTTAAAATACATGCATATTATAATTCAGTTCTACTTAAATTTATGAGTGTTGAAAGATGTCTTTTGTTGTTATGAATTATCTTAGCAGTAGTCCTTTCTTTTCAGAGTCAGAAGCAAAAATGACTGATAAAGAGGCTGGCTTCCTGAAACATTTTGGAGCAGACCCCCGAGATCTTGGAGACCCCACTTCCCGTGCCACTGCTCTGTTTCAAGTCAGGAACCAACTAGCAAATAGCAGCAGCACTGCAGTCAGCAAAGATACCACAGAGACAGTAGCAGACGAAAGAAAAAAGAGGCTACTCGAAAGAGCACCAGTTGTGCCATTTGATATGGATCTTTACTTCTGGGGTGACCCAACTGCTAATGTACATAAGATGGTAAAGACGTATCTAGACAACAATTGGGCATCAAAAGAGCACGAGGGTGAATATGTGATTGGTGATGGCAAAGAGGCAAGACCCACAAGGATGGTCACTTTTGCAGGAAACTTTGAGCCTGTCAAGTGGTCATGTCGTGCACCTCTACCCAGTGGCAAGCTCTGCCCCAGACGCGACAGAGTAAAATGTCCATTTCATGGGAAGATTATTCCTCGAGATGAGACAGGCACCCCTGTTAACACCACTGGTGCTGAATCTGACACACCAGGAACTTCAGAAGGAAGCACTCCAACCACAAGTCAGGAGCAAACAAGAGATTCTTATGAAACAGAGTGGAAAGAGGTTGGCCTTGAGATTGAGGCAGCCACTGGCTTGGACTTAGGGGGTAAAAGTAAAAGAAAACGGAAAAGCAACAGTAAAGCAAGTGACAAAAAAGCATTGAAAGGTAGTGGACTGACAGATCTGAAAAAGCATAAAAATACAGCTAAAACTCGGCTGGAAAAGATTGTTTTAAATAAGAAAGCAATCCAGCGTGTAGCACATGAAATGGATGCCATTGCTACAAAGCGCTGTTCAGAGAAGTTTGGAAACCAGTTTAACTATTCCCTGCAGAAGTAGGCAGAGTCAGTGTATGTTAACTGAGAAAGAGCCGCAAAAGGTTATTAGATCTCTGGAAAGTCTGTTAGAAAGGACATTCATTGCACCAAAGTGATGCATCATCCACTGAAGGAAGTCATCTGCATGTTGCTCAAAAACTACAGTGCAATTAGCCATTTTTTCACCAAGGATTGTTTGAAGTATTAGTAAGACAAATTAGCCATGACTGAATGGCATGCGTTAAAAATGCAATAAAATAATAATAAAGAGGACCTGGTGCAAAATTGATTCCTTTTCTTTTGGTTCCAATGTTGTTAGAAACAAGAATAAAATAAATGACAAAGTCAATGATGCAAGACAATGATGCAACATATCAGCAAATGAATATGTGAGTGATTGTCACAGTTTAGAACACTACTTAAGCAGTAGTGAAAATAAAGCCTGAAAAATAATTCAGGCTTGTACAGGAGTTGAACCCATGACCTATGCGATACCAGTGCAGCGCTCTACCAACTCAGCTAACAAGCCAACTGGAAGCTGGCCATTTTGTTAGTTCATGATAAACCCACTCACATATTCAACTTATGTCATTTATTAATTTTATTCACTAGGACATATAATTATTTTATTGCTGGTATTCATTTTTGTATTTATTATTGAGTTATCATTTCTGATTATCTTATTACTTAGAATGTTATAATTTTACATTTTAGTAATATTTAGAATCATACTTGTAACTCAAAGATACTAGCTTGTCTTTAGCTACTCTAAATTCGAGGATAAATAAAGTATATGTATAAATAAGTAATGTGTAATAATAATAATAATAATAATATTTATTTATATGGCGCAAATTCAACTATACAATTTTCAAATGCGCCTCACATATATGAAATCAAATCAACTCTAAATAAATCAAATCAAATCAAATGTTGGTTTTTGTGGAGAGGGGAAAACCGGAGTACCCGGAGAAAAACCTCTCGGAGCAGAGTAGAGAACCAACAAACTCAGCCCACCTCTCGGAGCAGAGTAGAGAACCAACAAACTCAGCCCACTTATGACGCCGAGTCCGCGAATCGAACCCGGGACACATTGATGGAAGGCGAGCGCTCTTACCACTGCGCCAACCCTGCTCCCCCTACTTAAGGGAGTTCATGTTTGCTTCTCTTGTTTAATTTCTAGACAACTGCGACCTGCATCTCAAGCATGGTCTCAGGTCTTTTCGGTACTTCACAGCAAAGACATGGAATGCGCTTCCAGATTCGATTCGTGCCATGGCCGGCACAAGGGAATTTTTAAGAAATATTCGTCATGTAGCTTTCTAAAATTGTTATTATTGTAGTTACGTAGTTTTTTTAATTGTAATTTTTAATTCATAATTATACATGTACTAACAAATAATTAGATTTCTTAGAAATTTTAGATTCTTAAATTTTTAGATTGTTAGCTAAATTTTATCCTTCCTTTAGTTTTGTAATTTATTTGTTTACTTGTGGGCTTCCTGCGAAGTAGCTTTTAGCTAAGTGGAGTGCCACGTAAAATAAAGTTCTGTCCGTCTGTATATGTGTATGTACGTAGGTACGTACGTACGTATGTATGTATGTATGTACAGTATGTATGTATAACTTCACAGGAGTTCAGGCTTCAGGAGTAATCATCGTTTTATTGCGACAGTGCTGTTTCGTATGGTTCAAAATTATATGACCACACTCATCAAGCAACTTCAACGATTTAGTATTAAAACTAACAGAACTGCCAGTAAAATATGGATGGTTGTTATGGGGATGCGTTACATTCAAGACATTGTATCTTGGTAACAGATGCTTTTTGTCATAGTTGCGTTACTCTGAAGTTCTGGAGTACATATGTGTTTCTGTGGGGGCATGAACTCGCTAGCTCGTTTCGCCTGTTTAGGCTACACAGCTCTTTTTTTGCAAATGATGATGAACTTTTCATACAGACAAAGGTTACATTTTTTGTTCATGTTGCTGTATGTATGTATGTAGGTATTACTATTGTCCATTTATATAATCTACTTTTTAGCACTAGGTTTTAGAAACTTTTAGCATATGGCCATATCATTGTAGTCAATTAGTAAAAGTGCTTGTTCAATGCGCCACTGTTCCAGGCCTTTAATACGTGCGATTCTCAGTAATTCTTCCTAAGCAGTCGATTTGGAGTGATTAAGAAGAGTTCTTAGAGCGAATGCATTGGTTGACTCTAGTTTTGCAGACCGTAGACCTCTAAGGCGGGCACTTTCGGAACCAGCTCTTAGTGTCCGCCTTAGCCTGAGAGTGTCCGCCTTAGAGGGAGTGAACATATGAACTCACAATTGACCCGCTCCCAACGTCAGTGGCTTCATAGCTCAGTTGGTTAGAGCATCGCACCGGGTATCGCGAGGTCACGGGTTCAAACCCCGTTGAAGTCCTGAATTTTTTCAGGCTTCTCTTCGCAATTGCATAAATTGCGGTCACAACTGCGAGGATCATTCTTCATTTGATTTCATTTCCGCAGTTCATATATGATTTATTTCATATATCATTCAAATACATTTTGTTGTTTAGTATTTAAAATCTTTATCCTTTGTAACTGCAGTCAAGTCTATAATAAACTCATTTACCAGCAAAGGTCGTACCTTGTTATTCCACGTCTTCATTGCGTACCTGTGCATGCAAAGAGCCTTTTGTATGGCAATATGCTGTAAGAACATCAGTGGCACATGCCGTACAGACACTGCAGTTGAATACACTTCTAACGGAGCCGCCGGCTATCAAAAATGGAAATGCTGCCTAATCAATCTTAGCCAATGAATGGGATAGTTATCCATGCTTTATCGATTTCCTGTGCTATTCTTTTCACCTTGGCCCCTAACGAAGTTTTCTTCTCTTTTTATTTGGACTTATCACGTACCTTTTTTCACTTTATTTTGGGCGGTTTGCCGGCTATTCCAGACGAAAATAGATGCCAACATTTCTACCACAGTGTGAATGATATATGAAATGAATCATATATGAACTGCGGAAATGAAATCAAATGACGAATGATCCTCGCAGTTGTGAACGCAACTTATGCAATTGCGAAAAGAAGCCTGAAAATAAAAAATTCAGGACTTCAACGGGGTTTTAAACCTGTGACGTCGCGATTACCGGTGCGATGCTCTAACCAACTGAGCTATGAAGCCACTGACGTTGGTGCAATTGCGAAAAGAAGCCTGAAAAAAAATTCAGGACTTCAACTTTTTTTTTCAGGATTCTTTTCGCAATTGCATAAATTGGAAAGGTTTCGTTAGTGTTCGCAAAGGTGTTTATCGTACGAAAATGTCAGCAACTCATAAAATTCTGGCAAGCGCGCAGAGGTTTTCTCTTCGTTATCTGGTTTTAGAAGACTCCTGGAAGCAATCTCCTTTTAGACTTAACGGTATACTTAACACTTTTTTTATGCATGTAAATAGATTTTTATGTATGTAGTACATTTATTTTATGTATGTAAATAGAATTTTGTGTATGTAAAAATATTTTCTCTTCCTTTGTTCTCGAAGATATTAGCCTTTCAGGTTACTCTGAAATTCGAGTTTAAATAAAGTTCACGTACGTATGTATGTATTCTGTCTAGTTTACAAGTTTCAGCACTTGGATTCCTTCAATTTGACTACTGTCGGTCATTATTCTTATGTGGTCTCATCGATCGATCAGTAGTTCATTTAGAAGATTACGCCAAGCCGACTACTCGTGCTAAAAGTAAGGTTGGGACAGTCACTAGGAGTGGTCACTGCCAGAGTTTTGTTACGTCCCTATAGTGGTCATTTTACGTCCCACAGAGTTAGATTAAGTGGAAGTACTGTCAGTACTTTATTTTTTTTCACCTTGTATTTCAAACCTTGTTGGCAGTGCTTATATCACATAGTTCAAGGCTGGGTAAACCGCTTGTCTCTTGGACTACTTGGACTACTCTTGTCTCTTGAACTACTGATCGATCGATGACTTGTTCCCTTACAGCCATGAATCATGTATCAGCTAGCAAGCTTGTTCACTAACTCAACATGAAAAACTCCACATCATTTCAGTTGTCATCAGTTTTTTCCCTTGATGATAATCTGGACTTCATCAACTGCGTATCAAATCGCTATGTACCATATATAAATTTCAATTCTTGCCTCTAATGTCTCTAACATCTGTATGTTCAGACCCTTGGAAAATCACCAGAGGTTCGTCATGTAGGCGAAGCGTCACAGGCAGTGGGTAACAGCATTGGGTCTAAGGGATAAAACAATGAGAAAAAGAAAAATGGCACTTGTATTCCGAGTCAAACGGAAAACTGAACAACAATGCAGCCGAGAATAACTTTTAAAGCCATCCTGTAAGCAGGACCGTAGCGGGGGACGGGTGCGTCCACACACACCCCACCTGTGGAGGTCTGCCTCCCGGTTCCGCCGAAGGACAGCTCAAAAGGGAATTCAAAAGCCAAACTAGCTGGCGTCGTTTGAAGATGAAGTTTTAGCCAAGTGGTTCATCCGATAAATATATATATATATATATATTATATATATAATATATATATATATATATATATATATTCCGTAACAAGCATCCAGCGTGTGTAAGATATTTTCTCCAGGAAACAATATATCAAACACAAATGAAGTCAGGACACAATTTTCAGGATCACCTATATTTCGACCGACTTGTCGGCCTGAAGAAGACCGACAAGTCGGTCGAAATATAGGTGATCCTGAAAATTGTGTCCTGTCTTCATTTGTGTTTGATATATATATATATATATATATATATATATATATATATATATATATATATATATATATATATATATAATAACTCTTCACAAGCATCAGTGGAACATAACATGTGGGTTATCTTCATTTGTGATAGTATATATATATATATATATATATATATATATATAATTAACCTTGTCTATATATATATATATATATATATATATATATATATATATATATATATATATATAGTAGCCAAGAACTGGAAAATACGACTTTTCCAATATTTCGTCTTTATTAAAAGACTTCATCAGGGCAACTGATGTGAAAGCGGTTAAAACCGTTATAAGATATACGCTAGCTGATGTGAGACGCTAATACGAGACTTAAAGCTGCTCACGCGCTGTAAAGCGCGCGCGTTACATATAAGTGAAGCAATGAGAGCGATATTAAAATAAATCCCTTCGAGGATTCCTACTACAGAAAAAATCATCACTATTAAGACCCAGTGCATAAATACATCGAAGATGGTATGCCCACTTGGCCTCCCTATCCCTAAGATATTCCTCACTTGAACACTTGTCTATTAACTGTATTCTAACATCACTCAAACCATGATGGTCTGCCTGATTGAAATGCCTGTATATAACATCGTCTTTAAGTTTATTCTCAGAGGATAGTCCTCTGTGCGCATTAATCCTAGACTTGTGGTTATTAAATCTAGTCCTAAATTTGTTAATAGTAGATCCCACATATTGCATTTGACACATAGCACAAGACAATAGGTAGACTACGTGGTCTGAATTACAATCCAGCTTAAAATTAATCACAAAATCTCTCCCAGTAACTCTACTTTTGAAACAAATGCCCTCATCCAAGAAATCACAAACCCTGCATCGTCTATCTCCACATCTACCACAACCCTTAACAGTAACTGGTGTCTTAAGTTCGGAATGTACCAGAATGTCCTTAAGGCCGGAAAGCCACCATGGGCACCTGTTCTAAGGCCAGCTGGCAACGCCTAGAAGACTGCAAAACAGGATGAAGCCTGTGTAATATTTTAGAAATACAAGGGAGTGCCGGATGAAATGTGACCACAAAAGGAATACGTTTATTAGAAGCAGGCTGCCTATCCCTAAGGGTTTGTACGCGCTCGATCTATTTGCCCCTCCACATGCTCCCTGTTATAACCCCTTTTAACCAAGTAACTGCACAATTCCTCAGCCCGTTTATCAAACAAATCATCCGTCGAACATATACGTCTTATTCTAAGGGCCTGACCATAAGGGATACCTTTCTTACATAAATTAGGGTGACAAGAGGAATGAAACAAATATTGGTGTTTGTCCATAGGCTTACGATATAAATCTGTGGAAATTACCCCCTCGTTTAACAAAACACGAACATCTAAAAAGTTGACTTGCTCAGAAGACCAGCTAAAATTGAATTTAATAGTATTATGAAACGAGTTCATAAGCCCCATAAACTCTTTGAGTCTCTCCTCTCCCTCCGTCCAAATAAAAAAGATGTCATCTATAAATCTACGCCAGAAAAGCGGCGTTATTGGTGCTTGTTCAAATAGGTCCGATTCTAGTTTACCCATAAAGATATTGGCATAAGACGGCGCCATTTTTGTCCCTATTGCTGTCCCCAGGACCTGTAGGAAATGTCTACCATTAAAAGTAAGGTCGTTGTTAGTGAGCACCAACCTAGCCAAATCCACTAAAACATCAGGAGGGACAGTAGTCTTGGTGGATCTAGTCAAAGCTTCCCCCAAAGCCTTTAACCCCTCCTCAAGGGGAATGTGAGGATATAGGCCGACTACATCGGCTGTAACCAATATAGCCCCCTCCGGCAACCTCCCCAAGTCATTAAGCACCTGTAAAAAATGTTTAGTGTCCCTAATGTAGGATGGTATTTCAGGAACCAAATATTTAATATGAAAATCCACAAATTCCGAGACCCTCTCCGTGCACGTCCCACACCCCGAGATAACCGGCCTCCCCGGGCAACCCTTCTTATGTATTTTAGGTAATAAATAAAACCGACCCGCCCTAGGCTTGCTGTTTATCAAAAGATATTAAAGCGTCTTGTCATCAATGTAACCATCATCAAAAACCTTCTGAATTCTATCATTAACCAGTTCAGAAATCTGTTGAGTAAGATCAACAGGAGTCTCCCTGTAAATATTACAGTCCCCTAGTTGTCTAAAAGCCTCAGTAATATATTTATCTTTATCCATTACTACAACCCCAGACCCTTTATCTGCCTCTTTGATAATAATGTCATCATACGATTTAAGATTTCTTAGCGCATCACGCTCAGTCTCTGACAAATTGCTGTAAATACCTCTCTCATTAATAATGGATGATAATATCTCTTCCTCTACCGCCTGAGCATATGCTTCAATGGCCAACTCCCTTCCCCCGGTTCTGGGCACCACACAGATTTATTCCTAAAGGCACAATGAAGAATCAGCTTTCCTTTTAACGCTTTATTCGAGACCCAATATATAGATATATATATATATATATATATATATATATATATATATATATATATATATATATATATATATATATAAATGTGGAGGTAGAGTCTACCTTGGCATAAAGTGCTCAATGCTGTGGTAGCAGAGCTAAGTATACATAAGTTGAAGGATTAAAGAGGACGCATCGATTCTCTGTGACTCTGAGTTTCGCGCCTAAGCGCTCGTCAGACAGAGTTCTGTCTGACGATCGCTTAGGCGCAAAACTCAGAGTATTTTTTAAAAGTTTTAAAAAATTTTTAAATAATTTTTTAATTTTTTAAAAATTTTTTAAATCTTTTAAAATTTTTTAAAAATTTTTTTAAAATTTTTTAAAAAAATTTTTAAACAAAATTTTTTAAATAATTTTTTAAACAAAAACTAGTGAGCAGCACACAGCAACAGATCTTGTCAATGTTTTTAATATTATCCGACCGGTTTCGTCTGATCAGACAGACTTCATCAGGGATTTAACAAGAGTACAAATTGAACTACTTTTATACTAAACATTTACAGTATAGAGCACGTTCAGAGTAGGGTGTGAACAGCAAAAAACACCCACAAACAAATACGCACAGGATACAACGTAAATCCTGCGTTACAAAATGTGCAATAGTTAATTTTGGGGGTCACGATTTAACGTTAAATCGTGACCCCCAAAATTAACTATTGCACATTTTGTAACGCAGGATTTACGTTGTATCCTGTGCGTATTTGTTTGTGGGTGTTTTTTGCTGTTCACATTACTCTACGTAATGCACATGCCATCGGCTTCCCCGTGGGGTCGATCCCCGGGCTAACCAGGGGGATTGTAAAATCAGTCGAGCAAACTGAGGAATTTCCCCGGGAGGTCGGGGAATCTCGCAAAACAAAGTCCCCTGGGTGAGGTGTCTCTTAGCTGAAAATCACCATGGCATCCTTTTCAAACTTGTGAATTCCCCACCCCCCCCCCCCCCCTCCACCTAATCTTTGATTGTAAAACAATGTCAAGATTTTCCCCTACCCTCGTGCAAAGAATCCCATCGATCTCCTTGTATTCCCTCACGTATCTCCCTGGTAGGCCCGGGGATCGACCCCACGGGGAAGCCGATGACACGCGCATAAACATTCCGTCGCTTGTAACTAAAATGAAATCACGTAGGTCAAGACTTCTTCTTGTGTTCTGGCGCTGAAAAGAGCCGCTTTGTGTGGCTCTGAAGAAAGCCGTTAAAAATTGCTTGCCTCTCATAGCTCTCCCTCGATAACATCGATCGAGGCTCTGCCATTCCAGGCAGAGGAGGCCTGAACACGAGGTAGCCCATGAGCCTTTTCGGGCTCAAAGTAACATGGCGGACGAGCAAATCTTTAACGAGTGATTTCCACATTACATTGGCAGCCTCAATTGTAAATACAAAACTACTGGCTAGTTTTTTAATAACAAGAATTTTTAGGAGTATAGTGGATAATCGGAGAGACTGAAAATGCAGGCCCACACAGCTCCAAATCAGCAACAGGAAATGGAAGTGAAACAGGTAAACTGAATTGACCATTTCACCCTGATCTTATAAAGGATCTGTATAACATAACATATGAAGGATCTATATAACACAACATAACATAAAACCTTTATTTAAACACGATAAAGCTTACAAGCTTGTGGGGTCGTGTATGCTAACTACGTCACAATGAAATATATACATGTAAAATGTTCGATAAAAACTAAAATATCAGCAGTAATTAATTTAAATACGAAATATATACCTATAAAATTAATAAAAGCTAAAAAGCAGAAATATTAATCTAAAATCTGGCAGCAATCAATTTAAAAGTACCCATAGTCGCTGACTCTGTGTCTCGACGTTGAGCCTGGTGTGCCGTCAAAAATAAAGTCTTTAAAATAATCCCTGGCAGTAAGCCGCTTCTTTAATTCCTTGAAGCTTACATTAGTTGTTTTATCATTGTAGTTCACCAAGTTCCATAATATAGACCCTTGATAGGCTAATGAGTCTAATGTTTTTATTGGCTTCTTTACAATAATTTTGTTTAAGTTCAAAGAAATTTGTCTCTTGTTGTACGATTACTAAGCTTGTATTTCTGTTTTGCAGTTTCAAAATTTTTTGCAATACTACAACAAGTTAACACAAACGTGTTTCACTGATTGTATCCATGACTTCACAAACAGAAAGATATCGACTAATGAGGTAATTTTTTTTTTTTAATTAGTTTTTGGGGAGTAACTGTAGAATACCCGGCCACTTACCTCGGTCGGCGTTCTTTGAAGAACGAAGCGGAACAATACATGCTATTCTTATTCAAGGACATGCACTGAAATAAGTGGCCGGGTATTCTGCACTTAAGCTGTTATTGGTTTAGTTTTTCCCTTGAGCTCTATTCTTCACGCCGATTTTATGTGCTACACACTTGGCTTTTTCTGTCATGTTTTTGAGGAGTAAAATTTCTTCCATACTCTCAATAAAACTGATAACTGATAAAACCCAAGGCGTTTAGGTTTTTACTTGTAACAAAACTGTTGCTTTGTGAGGGGAATATACCGGTACTATCAATAGTCAATCTCACTCGCAACAGCAAGGTCTCATCAAGGGTATTCATCCTCAACAGGTTTTAAGGTTTGTGTTTTTATGGTGTACCGACTGGTTAGCTCAATTGGTAGAGTACTGGACTACCATGCAGGAGGTTGCAGGTTCAAACCCAGGGTTCAAACCCCTGCTGGACCAACACTCAGGGCCTTTAAATAATTTCGGAGAAAGTGCTGCCTTTGCAAAGACATCTACAAATGGTTAGACTTTCTAGTCTTCTCGGATAAAGACAATAAATCTGACTCTGTGGGACGCAAAAGAACCACAAGGGACATAACAAACCTCTGACTGAGACCACCTCAAGTGTCTGTCCTATTTTTATCATGGTGGCACTCATTAGTTTCTTCATTAATATTGTAAACTGCACAAGCAGTCTGGTAAAGTCGCCTGGCCAGTGTTGTAAACTGCCATGGGACTATGTGATATAAGCAGTATAATTATAAATACATGACCATTACCATTACCATTTATGGCCCTTAACCCATTGACTACCGCAGGTTTTTACATTTTCGGAGTGATTTTCCACCTATAAACGATGAATAGCAATTCGTGACTCTTTATTTGAACTACCAGGGAAAAGTGGTGCTGTCCTAAGCCACTAGAGGCTCAAGGTTTCTGGAAACGTCATTTTGACGTAGCTATTTTTTATCCGTGAAGCGACAACAATGGCCCAAGTTCGGTTTGCTTGCGATTTCTGCTAAATTTACAGCCATTTTTCATCTTTAGTGGCTGCCTGATGAGCATCATTAAGCATGACGGTAGCTAAGAGTCCACTTTCTCAAAGAATCGAGCAAGGTGATGTACTTTGTTGTTGAATTTGGCTTGTTACTCGACGAACTGGGAATTTGGCCGGTCAAACACTTAGTACCTTTAGGACTCGACTATTGATGAATTTCTCGACCTACCGCCACATATTTTGGAATTTCTGTGTACTGAAGATGACCACGAGCAGGAAATTTTGGCGGTAGGTCGGAGTGGCTATGTGAAAGAATTGGGGGAAGGAACGGGCACTGTCAAAAATTCTCGTTAGTTCCAGCATGCAATGCGCTCAAGATGTTGAAAATGTCAGGAAGGCCCGAATGCACTGGAACAAAAGGCTGTATCTACGCTCGGGAGAAGAATATGAACAAAAAGTCATTTCTAAGCTAGAAAAAGGACTGAATTTCGTTATGATGGTTGAATTTTGGTTTTTCGACGATGATTTCCCTAAAAAACATGAAGGCAAAAAGGGGCATTTTTGTTGTTTCTCTTTGACGTTAAAAACGGCCAGTTTCGTTCTTGTCCAAACTCAAAAGGCCATATTTGGTAAAATTCGCTACGTTTCTTGCATTTATTGGATATCCAAATTTAAAAGGCATTCCATTTCGTGCTCACAACTAACAGTTAAGGCAATATTCGTGCGATTGAGAAAGTTGCAATGTTTTGAAGCATGGGAGTTTTTTACGGCCGGTTTTGGCCAGCACGGGTGCCAATGGGTTAATGATAACAGTTCTGAAACCAAGCAAACATAGCATGACAGCTTGTAGGCCGGGATAGAATTAGTTCTCAAATGGGAGACACAAGGAAGGAAACCAAATCATTTTATTGTCTTTTTCTTTTTTCCAGAATAACTGCACCATGCACTGCAGTGAGAAGTTTTTAAAAGTCATGCAGAGAGTTGGAGTGCGGATACAAGAAGTTCAAGTTATGCAAAATGAGGGAATTCTGGGTGCTCCTGATCCCCCAAAATAACCTCTGAACAACTACAGACAGACTTGCGCTCCCTGGCAAATCATACACTATTGGCAATCTGCAATGACTGGTCACTGAAAATGCAAAACAACAGATTGACAACAAAATATGCCAAGTAAAAATTCTCAAGAAATTCTCAAGTGACAATTTGGCCTCAGAATCTAAATTTTTCCCAATTAGTTGTTGAGAAAGAAATGTAAGTTTCATCCTTGAGGCCTAAATACCGTGAAAGCTCTATTAAGCCCCCCCCGGGGGGGGGACTTATTTAATTTCAGGCCTCATTGACGGGGGGCTTATTTGAAATCTCAAACACACCGTTTTTGTCTTATTATAGTTTTTGTACCAAACTAGAACAACTGCAGTGAAACTTGATTATTTAAAAAGGAGCAACAAACAGTATTATGTGTTTGAGTGTATATTTGTTTAAAAATAAACCAACTGTACTGCTGAAGTGGATTTCGTAAGAGGGAATAGGAGGGGCTCATTACAAAATCTCATGTCCCAAAAGGGGGAAGGGGAGTTATTAGAGAGGGGGGGCTTATTACAAAAAACAACTTCCAAACAGGGGGCTTATTAGAGAGGGGGGGCTTAATAGAGCTTTTACAGTAAGACAGATTTGCCATGACTGGATGACAGGTGCTAAAACTGCAGTAAAATAAAACAAAAGAGGACCTGATGCTTATAATTGAGTATGTTTTTTCTTTGTTTGCTCTTAAAATCACCTCAGAAACTGTCTGCTTCTAGATTCTCTGTCAATGAAACACAATAGAAACAGTGATTTTTTTGTGGTTTCTCCTTATGAAGTAGAAGCCAGGTTCTCAGTATTTGTTAAGAATAAAATTATGACAAGAATGGCTCATAAAGTTTGCTTTTGCTTGACTTGCATGTTGCTTGTTATTTACAAATATTTCTTAGTCTCCTAAACTTTCCACTCTTTCTAAAACATGCATGTCCAACAGTGAACCAACAGAAATGGATAAGAACAAGGATATGGTATGGAACTGTCCTGGATGGGAAACAATTGGACTTTTCAGTATGCCAAAATTCTTAACACTTTTTGGCATTGCAAACATTTTTTCTGGCTGTTGTGTCATGATGGATTCAAAAGCAATTTAAGTCACTGATCACATACCACCATTCTATAATCCCAGCTGAATTGCTTGTAAGAGATCACCTTTGGGTTTTGAATTTAGATGTAATAGATAACATATGAATGGGAGACCTTTATGGACATTTAAAATGGTGAGCCATTTTAAAGCCCATAGAGGTCAGACATGAATATTTTATCTTGTGAAATGAAACAAAAGATTGTGTTTGTCATGTTAATGCAGCAGTTGATTTGTATTGGGGTTTAGAGAAGTATACATGTGACTCAAATACTACCCATAGATTGGGCATAACTCTTATGAATTATCAATGAAATTTAAGAATTTACTTACAGAAGACTGGTAAGGCCACTTAAAATTTTTTTTTTTTTTGCAAACTTGAAAATTGTCAGTACTTGTCATTCAGCTTTGGTCAAGGTGACACAAGTACTTGAAAGTTAACATTTGACACTGTACAAGCATTTTCAATCAGTTTTATTTCTTTGCCTCTGGTAATAATTTGGGTACAAAGTATATTAATAATATTACAGAAAAATAATGTTTATCTTTTATATTTATAAATTTCATACACTAGATAATTAAAATTTATAAAACTGTACATATCTTTTTTTGTTACTAAATGTAGTTTTAAAAAGAATGGCCCCAGCTGTTCAATGAGCAGATAAGTTTATACTATCCAGTGGATAAAATGTTTGCCACTAATACCAGTATGTGTTTATCCAGTGAATAGTGAGTTATCTGCAAGGTAACGTTGTCTGCTTTTCAAACTACTGAGACCTGGGCTTTTGCCCACGGCAAACCCTTTCTCCTTACAAACGCAATGAATCAACAGGAAGGAAGCAACTGGTTGAGAATGGGTCATGCAGTCAGTCACATAACACAATGTGCATTACCAGAAAAATATCTTTAACTTCTCCAAGAAAGGTCACTGGAATTTACCGGGTGAGCAGCCTCTCAAACTAAATCGAACTTTCACAAAGGGAAGGGCCCCAAATTAAGACAACTTCTAAAGTGGAATATGGATTTTTTCTGGAACAATAGATCACTAATGCCAGGCTAAATTATCGTGGAATCTATTGCTACATCGTCACATTTCTTTGGTTGAAGTACATGTAAACTGTTTTGCTATTTTTTAATAACAGAACTTCAAAATGCTGCCACTAATGCTCAACTATTTTGAGACCAAAAAAGCTGTGGCCAGAATCCAAATATGAACTGGCTCCCTAAACTAAAGAGTTTCCAACATCTTTCAAAGTGTAAATGATAGCCCCTTGAGGGATGTTATCATGTCACTGCATATTTCTGCTAAAATAACATAAGAAGTTACATTGGCACAACAAAAGCTCAAAGTTGTACATGTTGGGGCTCAATTTTATCCTTGGTTTACATTTTCTTTCTCTCCCTTTTGTTTTTGGGTAGGGTTATAAAGTATGATAATACCGGTATATGATAATCAGTATTTATAACATAGCTGGTAAATTCATGTAGTCAAATTCAATTGTGTGAGCATGCTTCATATTCCTATTGTGGACACTGATGACATAGCAGAGGGAATTTCTCTTTAAGCGATATTTAAACTACTGCGTTGAAAATGCTATAAAACGATTGGTTCATGCATCAGCCGTGCATTCATCGATATATGAAGCACTTGGGAAGTTTGGAGAACACTCAAGAAGCTAGAGTTGCTCTCAGCTACGCCTTGAGTACTTCTTACCCTGGCATCTTTCGTGCTCTCCAAACTTCCTGTGTGCTTCATATCTCGATGAATGCACGCTGACGCATAAACCAATTGTTAAAAACAAAGGGAGAAAAAAATTGAGCCAAGCAAGGATAAAAATGGAGCACAACATATACATGTACTTCCATAAAAAATGCTGATTAATCAACTTGTTTTGAAGATAAATATATATAAATCCAAGGTATCACAAAATACTTGGAATGACTGAGTTAAGTCAGCCAAATAGGTAAAAACAATATACAGTGCTCTTGATCAGGGAAAATCAACCTTCTACTAAAATACCGTACTTTCTATCCAGCCCTCCCACTCAGTCAATAGACACAACACGTAAAATAATGTCTTACAGTAGGACTCAAAAGATTCCTGGTAGTGGGCTCTTCAATTCTGTACTTCTGTTTTTTCCCTGTACCTCTAAGTACATCATATAAATCTAACCTTCCTTTACTGCAAGTCAACCAGTTTGCTAGCCTGGGCAGCACTTGGACTGTTGAGTGTGAGGAATTGCTTGAGAATAACTTTCATCTGTCTGGTACTTTTGTGAATACTCCACCATGTAACTGGATTCAGATTCGAAATGAGAATTTCCAACTGAATTAAGAGACGCACTTCTTAATGCAATGCAGTCCTCCAGATTTGGCTTTTTACTTTCACCTGACACACTAAGGATAGCTTGTACAAGAAGCTGCATTGATTCATCTGAAGTAAAACCAACAAACTACCATAAAGCAAACGCACATAATGAAAGTCTGAACTGATGTGCTGTCACATGTGCCTTCAAAACTATTTTTCTACCACTTTAAATAACAATGGTCACTAACCAATATTTTTGTCTTCTTTAGCTGATGTTGGTAACCTGTAATTAAAGCACAAATAAGAGCAGCAGTCTTTAAATTCCCAGGTTAAACACCTTAATTTATCCCTTTCATATTAATTAGTCTCCTTTCTTAGCATAAATATATATGTGTAAATACCTTTGCAGGCAAGAAAGCCTTAGAACAATATACTTAGAACAACATACTTATGGAACCATGCAAACACAGTTTGCCACTCAGCTTTCGACACACATCTCTATTGAAAGAAAAACTTTTTGCCCCGAGTCAGAATCGAACCAACGTTCCCCAGTTACTAGTCGGGCATGATAACCACTACACTACCAGAGCAACCACGCTGGCAACGTGGCCACTTTAGAAAGTGAGTAGTATCGCACATTGGCCATTCCTCGGAACATTTTTCTTTTGAGACTTTTGTGTGTTTCCTGGCTTCTAAATTCCCTGGACGGGAATTACAAAATATTAATATATATATGTAAATACCTTCGAAGCCAAGAAAGCCGTAGAACAATATACTTATGGAACCATGCAAACACAGTTTGCCACTCAGCTTTCGACACACATCTCTATTGAAAGAAAAAGTTTTTCTTTCAATAGAGATGTGTGTCAAAAGCTGAGTGGCAAACCGCATTTGCATGGTTCCATAAGTATATTAGCATAAATAGTTTTCCTTTTTTGGTTCTTGCCTTCATCCTTAATTATTCTTGTTAATATCTCACTTTGTTACACTATTTATTGCTCATTTTCATTTTATTCCTCACTGTACAACTGACAATGGATGACGTCTCATCCGAAACATGTTTTGTCTTCATTAAAAGATGAACTTCAAAAACATTGTGTGATTTGTCAAAAAATTATCATTATTATTATAATTGTGATTCATGTCTCTCAGCTTGGTCTTTTTGCTTACACTGTTTATGTGCTTGAGGGCAAGCTACGACTTGTAGCCTCAGGCCTCAAACACTATTATTATTATTATTATTATTATTATTATTGTAGTTGTTGTTGTTGTTGTTATTGTTGTTGTTGTTGTTATTGTTCAGACAGAACAAGGAAAAGCACAATCATGGAAACTTCCTAGAGATCTACTTACATTATGTAATGTTTATTGCATTTTGTAAATGAGCAGGAGTGTTTTATCAAGTTTAAAACATGAGGCGCAGCAGAGTGTTTTAGGACTTGATAAAACATGAATTGCGAATTTCTTGAACGGCTTAAAAAGCTTTACTGTACATCTATCCATTCTTACACTAAAATTAAGATTTTGGATTATTTTTGCCTAGAAAATCGGATGTAAATTTTAGCCATTCTTTATCAGATATAGAGGCACTCATTAAAAATTAATTTCTTTAATTTGTATTTCCTTCATGAATTATTAATAAGTTTTTTATGTGAGCTAGAGGATTGATAATTAGGTTTTACATTGGAGGGGTGGAAGACAGCATTAGATGGGGAACAGTGAAGGATACTATTGCTTTGAACTTCATGATGTTAGCGTTTTATGTGGTAGGAAGGGGTGGGTGAGTAGAACAATTTGAAAATTCTCCTGACATGGGAAAAGGGTGCAGTTGTTAGGGGGTGTAACACTGTTAACAGTGGTGTTGTTGGCATCTCAGTTACAAATTATCAATAAATACATGCTGCCAATTTGAGCCTCTATTTTCTGTGCAAATTACCTTTTAAAAGTCAATCAACCCAAGTTTCTGAAATGACTACAGCTGTATGTTTGTTTGTAAATAATTTGTCACCTTTCCTAGCATCAAAGAATCACTCTTTTGGTTATTGTACTAAGTATATGTTAGATAAGAGAGGTGGTGCAATTCTCTTTTCAAGGAGGTGGGGATTTTTCAGGCACACTGGTATATCAAATCAAATTTTTAAGCTTAAAAGGAAAGTATTTAAATGACAAACTTACCACCCAATGAAACCATGCTCTTGGCAAAAATGGTTTAATTTTTCCTCATCATAAGGATAATCTTCTACATCACACTGAAAATTAAGTTTTCAACAATATCAAAAGTTGATCTCTGTTTTCTCAGTGATCAAGTGACCCTAACAAAAAAATTTTTTTAGTAATATAAGAATACCAAGATACTGGTAGTTAAATAGCCACACCATAAGGCGACATAATAAGATGTTTTTCATGCAGTAATTGTGGTCCAGACGCGTCTACTTATAGTTGCATTTACATTTTCCATACACATCACACAGTCACAGATCCATGTTTTAATATCTCAAAGGAATGAATTTTCATTGTTCATAAATTACCCTGGCTTGTTTTCAATATTCATGTCAAAACATCCACTAGTTGATGACCAAATGATTGACAGTAGCTGGGTAAAACATGAACACAACAAAACCAACTGCATTTTGAAAGTCACTGTTGTTTTATACCACATTTTTGACAAGAGTGATGATTGTGAGATAGATAAGATTCACAGTTACACTGCAATTGCATTTAGCAAATAAAAAACAAACAAACAAACAGCTTTATTTAATTTAAAATTTGCACACAAAAATGGTGAGCTGGCCCGCAGGTAGCTTATGGCTAGTCTGGGCAGGCCAGGCTTAAAATTAACTAAAGGATAAATTAACAGTACAATCAGAAAGAAATTAAAAAGCACTAAGGACAGAACTAACAGGAAGTAAGGAAATACAAGGAAAAAAAAGACAAGGAAAGAAGAATGAAGTACAGAGATTTTGGCTATTTAAATAGTCTTACTTTTTGCACTATTATAGGCATTTCAATATAATCATTTCCATTTTCCAATATGTCAAAGAGAAGTTGGTTAATTTTTCTTTTGCATGCTCTCCTAGGTAGGTCTCTTACACAGTGTGGTATATCATTCCAAAGTGTTACGCCAAATCATGAAAAAGAGCATTATTGTATTTCTAATCTACATGTAGTGCTTTGGAAGAAAAATTTGCGAGACATGGATGATTGCATTACCGTATGAATGGATACTGGAAGTTTTATGAAATAGTTTCAAGATGTTTGAGGGAGCGTTTTTATTGTTGATGTCAATAATAATAAGCTTTATTTACCCTTGGTAGTATTTATAGCACAAAGGCTAGTGGGGCCAAGCAAATACAGAAACAAAGAAAGCCAAATACTTCAACTGAACTGAAATCAAATGAAATCAAATCAAATGTTGGTTTTTGGGGAGACAGGGGAAAACCAGAGTACCCGGAGAAAAACCTCTCGGAGCAGAGTAGAGAGCCAACAAACTCAGCCCACTTATGACACTGAGTCCGGGAATCGAACCCGGGACACATTGGTGGAAGCCGAGCACTCTCACCACTACGCCAACCCTGCTCCGCTATGCATTAACCAACCGACATAGTAGAGAAACGACAAGGATAGAACATTTTGCATCAGCAAAAAAAGGAATAATGCATGAACAAGTCTGTCAGCAAATTAAATCAAGTGAAGCGCTATTTTCTGCAGAATTAAAATTTTATTAAGACAAGTCTTCGATGATTGACCCCAGGAAGCAAGCCCGTAAGTTAGGTAAGGATGGATTAGTGACTGGTAAGCATTTAAAAGTACATGTTGTGATGCAAAATGGTGTAATTTTCCCAGCAGACCAATTATTATACTGATTTTGTGGTGACAGCATCAATATGGAATTTCCACGAGAGATTTTTATCAATTATTATAATGCCAAGATATTTGATGTGATCTTTGGACTCAAGGCTAACGTCCTGGCAGACTTGCTATAAAATATACTGATACTGGGGTAAATAATAAATAGGCCTCTTCTGGTTGGGGTGAAATAATAATTATAGTTAGATTTTTTGATATTAAGAGTCAATTTATTGGATATAAGCCAATCACTAAGATTTCGAAATTGGGGGTTTACAGTTGTTTCTAGAGTCACATAGCACATTATTATTAGTATCATCAGCAAAAGATAAAAGTTGAATTTATTTAAGCACTGATATATATCGTTCATATATAGTAAGAAAAGCAATGGGCCTAAAACAGACCCTTGGGGAACTCCGTAGGAAATCAGAGCTTTATTTGATAATAATAACCTTCAATTTACATTGTTTGTGTGCAATTTTTCAGATATTATATGATGCAAACCAGTCATTAATGATCCTGCGAAAACCATAGTGGTAGAGCTTATTAAGTAAGATATCGTGATTAACGGTATCAAAAGCTTTTTTGAGGAAAATAAAAATTCCACAAAAGAATAGACCTTGATTCATGTTGAATTGAATAGTATTGGCAATGTCTAGTATAGCACGTTGAGTAGAATGTCCTTTGTGATAGCTGTATTGGGAAGAGAGCAAAAGATTGTTTTTCTCAATGAAATCTACCATTCTTTCATACATAATGATAATAATTGCCTTACTTTGTTTGCCAGCAGAAGAATTGGAATTGGTTTCTCGTTGGTCAACATCACTTTCCTATTCACATCGCAGTGCCACTGACAACATCAACAAAACATTTAAACATTATTTGAACAAAAACATTATTATTAAACGCTATTAATAGCAAATCATTTTGCTTATTTAATTGGTAGTATCAAAGGAAGCACTTGAAAAACAAAGACTGAAGCATGAAGCACCCTAAGTCGAAAAGGAAGCACTCTAGGTCGAAAACAAAACACCCTAAGTCGAAAACGATGAAGCACCTTGGGTTGAAAACGAAGCACCCTAGGTCGGAAGCACTCGGTTTTTAAGGCCGACTTATGGTTAAGTTTTATTGCCAAGGCGAACCTGATTTGGACCGTGCCCTTTGCTCGGAGACAAGTAAGCAAGACAGCCCCTAATCAAGCATTCCTAATCATCCCTTCGGCATGGAAACAGTGGTAGGCTCCTTTGCGGACTTTGTTGCCACTCGCGATAGTTTTGACTGTGAAGGTTTTGATGGCCCACACATGTTCAGCAGTATATGCAAGGAAATCGTGACTGGTCTACAGTAATGATCTTCATGGCATTGACGTTTGCCACCAGGATTAAAAGCAGGCAACATCTTAGTCAGCAATCAACATTACTGTGATTCTAATGCTGATAATATCACGCGAGCCTGGGCTGACAACCCTATAATCTGTACATTGGCTGATTTCAGTGAAAGCCACTCAATCGAATTCCAAACTAATACCCTCCTCAAATCACAAACCAGCCAAGTAAATGGGGGCACACCTGTGTATATGGCTCCCGAAATCCTTGATGGAACAACAAGTTTGCAAGTTGTTACAACTGAGGACTTGAAGAGGGTCAACATTTGGGCCTTGGGGATGACTTTGTTTGTACTTTTGAATCCCTGCGCAAAGTATCCCTACAACCAAGAGCTAAAATGTTCCCTAGAGAAGGAGAATCCGCTCTTCAAGGACTTGAAAATCTTATGAGAGAGAAGAAAATACCAGCTTTGTTTTTGACCTAGAGTGCTTCGTTTTGACCCAGGGAGCTTCGTGCTTCGGTCTTCGTTTTTGAGTGCTTCATTTTCAATACTACCTATTTAATTTGCTCCTTTAACCTAATCATAGAATTTAGATCATTTTCCTGTCTGAAATGTGGCTGGTTTTTCCCTGTTACATTTTACCGGTAATCTGCGAAAACAACAGGTTCAAGAGTTTGGTAATTTGGTCATTGTGTATACAAGAACCAAATTTCCATGGTATTCAGTTCAATTCATTTCCAAAATTTATTTAAAAAAATAAATATACAATAAATGATTCTTCCAGAGGAGCCAGTGATTAAAGTACAGAGACATACAAAATAATGATGTCATCAGCTGAAGAATTAATCAAAAAGCAAAGTATAAAACAAAATTAATAGATTCCACTTGACTATGCATGTGTACTCTGATAATGCACAGCTGACATTAACCCATTGGCACCCGCGCCGGCCAAAACCGGCCGCACAGAACCACGTCCCTTGTACTGCTTGTGACGTCATCAGTTTTAATGCTCATGGACAACTTTTACATGTAGCATGTGTAGGGGGAAAAGATCTTTCAAACCTACCCAAATGAGCATGGTTCCATCCAGCAGGCCGGAGAAAACGCAAAAAAAAAACAAGTGGCGTTAACCCAAAAATTTGAATGAAAATCTTGTTCCACTACCCACCTGCACTTCCTTCCACCTAATCCTATGATCCTAAAAGTTTTGCAGAAATTTTTTCCCACCAAAAGAAAGCCCAGGAAATGCCCAGAAAGAGAAAAAGAAAGCAAGGCAAGAAAAGAGAAAGAAAAGGGGAGGAGAGAAAGCGAAAGGTTGAAGGAGAGGGGGCGGGGAAACTTTTCAACCCAAAAACTATCTCGAAATTTTGCTTTCTGTGCATGCCCAAACTTGGCAAGTTAAATATATCAAGCATCAGGAATGGAAGGGTGCGATGAACTCCACCAGCAAACAGAGTTTTGGGCAGTTTTGGTTCTTTTTGGCTAGGTTCTGGCCAGAAAATGGTTCGACAGGCTTCAATGCTCAGGACTCAATGGGTTAAAAAGAGGGATGTACAACAGTCACGCTACTTGCTTCACATTTCCTAATGTTTTGAGGTCATCTGTACCTTATCAGTGAGAGTACAAATGCAGAACCAACAAACTGGTAGTAGACACCATAATCTGGCAACCATCATCAGATGCCTCTAGAGCTGTCAGCTGACAGTCCATTGTGAGGATTTACTTTTTCCAAATTAGCAAAATTGATAGTTACCTTGAGTACTGCTTCAAATGTAGCTGGTCTTTCAAAAATATAAAAGAAGAATTATAAATAACCCAAAATAAATAAACTGCACTGCTTATTGAAATATGTGACCCTCCACAGGAAAACAGTCACTAAGGTGAACGCATGCACACGGCACGGTCGCACGTTAAAACAAAAGAAGTGCGTCTCAACACGGTGGCTGTGTGTTAGTCACTTTCCTCATTAGTGTCCAAGTTATTGTTTTCCTTCGCACGCTGAAGACAATGCAGCGTGTTGAGATTCCTGCGTGCGATATCGCACGTATCAACACAGTGACCGTGTCAGCAGTTTTATTGTCTCCAGATATCCAGTAGTGATTTCGTGGCTTCAGCTTTTTTTCTTTCCAGAAAAGCATGGGAAAGTCATCGTAAAGTCACCATGACAAGCAGCGGAATTGCAGATTTGTCCTTAATTGCGTACAGTGTACGTGACCAAAGATACAAAGGAGATTAGGCAACTTAAAGAAGGAACTTCCCTTCACTCACTTTAAGGTTTTCAAAGGGCCGCCTTTTTTCTGGTTTGTATTTGAGTTTGAATTTTCACTAGTTGCCCATGTGTGGAACGAATCAACTGAAACCACCAAAATGAGATACTAACTTCTTTTGAACGACCATTATGCATTTGCCCATTAACAAACAGGTCACAGAAATTTTGAAAAAACTAATGGGAATGAAATGTGATTTAACACCATCGAAAAACACCATTCAACTTAAAGGCAAGCAAGATTTATACCCCCATAATTTCATGGTTTACTTGTGCTAATCCTCAAATTCGCCGAAAAGTTTGGGAATGTTGCGTTATCTGACCCCGACATCAAGTCTTGTAATCTTGCTAGATCAGATTTCAAACTACAGTATGCAAATTTGTCTTAAATCAGTCAGGCGTGCAAAATGAAAAACAACAGCAGTGAAACTAAAAAATATTTAGTTTTCTTTTCATCAGAACAAAATAATACAAAGACCACGAAGCATGTCTGGAAAATTTTTGCAAGACATCAAACAGTTCGCAAAATCATTCAGATGATAATTCCCGTGTAACAGTCGCCGCACGTGACAGGGCTTCGATAAGTCTCGCTCATTCCCACGAAGTGCATTGCATGACAACACAAATTCTTTTCAAACGTTTTGCGCATGGCCGTTAAAATTCATTTAGAAAGCATTGCCTTGACATTAAATCTGCTGTTTCATGCTTTGTTTGGGGATAAAACAAATCAGCAACTTGTCGAATTTCGAAAAGTTTCGAAAAGCGAAACGTGCCAGCTGATCGATAGAAATAAACATTATGCCTCGGAGCGAAAAGAAACGCGATCCAACTCCTGTGATGAGCACTTTTAACAATGAGAATATGTATAAATTAGAGGCATTTATTGTGCTCCGCACTACCGCAGATACTGGTTTCAATGGTAAGAGAAAAACGATTTTGCATCTTCCAGTAAGCATGGAACCCGTTAAGAAGTCTAGCGTGTGTACAAACAAAGACTTTACCGTGTTAATACCATGTTAATCCATCATGCTAAAAATACAAAGCTCTACCATGTTAGAAACGTGCAAACAAAGACCAAAAACACGCTACTACACGTTCCATTGTTCTTGTTTGCGCATATATGAATATACACACGATAAGAGTGTCATGTCCGAATCTTGCGAGCGTGTTGCTACCGTGCCGTGTGCGTGCATTCACCTTTGTGACTGTTTTCCCGTGGAGGGTCACATATACTTGGTGGGTACAAAGTTTAGTTTACAAAAATTACATACATATCATACATGTGTGTAAACACTTAATTCTTGCATCACAAGTGGCAGCTTAGCAAATCACAAGTTATAAGGAACATATCAGTCATTTCATGTTTTACACAAAAAAGCAGCAGACCATGGCTCACTACCAGTAAACATGATGTCCTGTATACCTCCATCATTATAGGGGTATTATCAATAATTAACTTATTATACATATTTTTAATGAATTCATCACAAATCAGAAAAAATGCTATTAATAAAAACACTTTTACAATTTTGAACACACTTTTGGTTACCTTGTTAGATCAAAAACAATGATTGCTGCAATTCTGAAACAAAAAATGGAACAACAGGCTACAATTAGCCTAAACTCGGGCTTGCAAAAAACAGTATTGTATCCCTAATTTAGCACTAAACAAAAGAATAGAGGGAAGTCTGTCTTTCTTACATCGGACGCATTGTGTATAGATTGTGTTGGAGTCTATTTCTTTGCAGTGTATATCCGTAGACCCCTATCAGATCAACATATATCCCTTTAAAATCACAAAATTGCTAGCAAAATTGCTACAATTACAGTATTGTATCCCTAATTTAGTGCTAAACAAAAGAATAGAGAGAAGTCTGTCTTTCTTACATCGGACACATTGCGCTTAGCTTGTGTTGGAGTCTATTTCTTTGCAGTGTATATCCATAGACCCCTATCAGATCAACATTATATCCTTTTAAAATTACAAAATTGCTTTACAGCTCAACCATTGAGAACAATAATAATAACACTTGTAAAAAAATATTTCTAAAAGAAGAAGAAAAAAGCCCGCAATAGATGCCACTAGTACAAGTTGAACCCGAGTTGTTTACATTAGGGGCAGTAACAATGACCTCTAGATCACTGAGGTTCAGCATAGCTAATGTGGTAAAAATAGGTTATTTATTGCAAAAAATACTAAGCACACTTGTTTTCACTTTGAATAATATTTCTGTTAAGTGTTTGAGAAAGGAAACGCTTATCAAACGATGTAGGATTTTTCCTCATAGACGTTAATGGAGTCGGTGAAATGTGTGGAGAAAAAATTATCTGTTTACAAATACGTCATTTGAAACATAAGAAGGGAGTAAGGTCTCTGCGGTCAGTTTCACATCACGCAAGTAAAAACTAAAATTGCTTATCATTCAAAAACTATGTCCAGAAATTGAGATATTGTGGAAAAATAGTAAATAAACTAACTGTTAAAGTCTCAGGGGTGTATGATATCCCGTACTTGAGTTATTCAACAAAATGTACCACTCAAAATTAGATTAAAGTATGGAGCCACCACCGGGAAACACGGCAGTCTAATTCAAAACATACGGAGTTCAGTTTGGTCATGTTAAAAGTACTCTTCTTGGTGTTGAACTTGCAAACATTCAGCAAACATTCGTATAGACACCTCTGTCAACATATTAGTCATTCAGACTTCAAAGACACAAGGTGAATCGATGTTTTCATTCTTGCTGCTGTGAGTTATTTATAGTTCGTGCTTGCGCAGAAACGCTGGAAATGCCTTTTGCGGATGAAATACGACAACAAAAAATGAAGCCCATTTTAAACCTCAGGCTTTTTGCTAGCCCGAGTAATAATGTTATTTTTAGGCTATGTGGCTCATTTTCATTATTTTGCACTGAAATGTGTTCCCTTCATACATTATACGTAAACACCTTGCAAAAAAAATCTACAAATTGCAAAACCTGGTTATTGGTAAACATGATATTAAGACAGTCAAGGAAACATTTTTAATGTTATTTTACAATAAAATGGTAATAAAAAACATCAACTGAGTGTAATTTAAAATTTTAATATCTGTTTGATCAATGGCACCCCTCCATGAGAAATTTCAGTCAATAATATTTTGATCAGGAAGTCCAACATGTCATCAAAACATTAACCAGCTGCCTCGCAGTACACACAAAAAGCTGCAGGTGTCCTGAATAAATCAACAGCCGTGTAAAGAAATCAATGCATCACTTACGCATATTTATAGTACACACTTGTCATGTGACCAAATCTTTCATGACCAGCAACATCCCTGCAAGTTTCACAAGATTACATGTATGCAATGTTAAGTCACAAGTGCCACTTGAAATTAATTAATTTTTCTACTTTCTCATACAGCAATCATAACCTTGTCTATCATATAATAATAACTTTAATGATCCATCTTTGACAGAGAAATAAAACGGATTTACAGTATAAGAAATAATGTAAAATTACAATAAAATGATTTCCAGACCTCACGGTTTTACATGGAAATAATAAATATAAATATAAATATAGATATATAAGTGTACTATACATTTAAGAATTTAGCAGCCTTGTGGCTCTTGCTATAAAAAAGTTTGCATGTCTTTGGGTTCCAGACCTTGGTATGACAACTGGACCAGGTTTGGATTGTTGATTGTAACTACGACTTATGCTTGGCTTTGAGAAGAATACTTGATTGGGATGATTGATGTCTTCTATTGTTCTTTCCAATTCACGTTTTGTTGCTTCCGTTCATCTCTGCTCCAACGCACAGAGAGATGTTCTCGATATACCTATTATATCCAGACACCTATTTTGTATGGACTGTAAGTCGTCTGCCAAATACTGTGGTAGACCACCCCAGACTTGTGACACATATTCAAGGAGTGGGCAGATTTTGGTACAATAAACTATAATGCCAACCTCCGTAGGCAACCTTGCTTTCCTACATTCATGTAGATGATATACGCTCACAAGGTCTTCACAAGATAATTAATAGCTATTTATATTCAGCAATGTTACTCAAATAGGGTGAAAAGGGTGAAATTAATATTTTACTGGGGGAGATGTTTATGATTCCCAACACAAAAATTTGCTTGAAGACAATAATAATTGCCTTCAATAACAACAGTGGACTGCATGGTAGGAGACTGATTATTAGTCTCCTTCCATGCAGCCCCATACAACCATTTTTATCTTTTTAAGTAGCCATCATCATGGCAACAAGCCACTTCTAGCAATATCCCTTTTGGGTTTTCTTTCTTGTGTCTGTCATCTGCCCCATACCTCGCTCACCCAAATAAATAAAGAAAGAAAGATGGTCTCTGACAATGACAGGATTCAAACTAGCTTGCAACCGTCAGATCACAACACTCATACATTTCTAATCAATTACATTACCAAGACATAAGACGTTTTAGGAAGAAGATTTTGTAAGTCTTATAAATCTGGTAGTCACAAATCGTCTCTCACACTAACTAAAAGCTTAATTCATAAGAAGTGTTACTCAGAATTGAATTGCACCAATCTATGTCTCTTAGCAAACAAATTTATTTGAGGATGTTTGTTTTGACCTTTCCTGTATTTTTTAATCTTTTCAACAATGCCAAAAACAAAATGAATACAGTATCTGATATCAGGGAAATTCCCTTTTGAAATCATGCAGATCATGTAGTGGACATACATCTGAATGGAGACTGAAAACAAAGCAATTCTTTTAAAAAATAATCAAATAATATGAAAAAATTAACAAACCGAACCACCAATTTTAAATGGGTTTTCTAAAACCTTAGCAACTGTGTTGTAGTTGGTTTGTAAGACAAGCTAAGGGCTAAATTCCACTCAAAATTTGAAACAAAACTGCAGATATTACTGGCCAAGCAAGGCAAAAAATAAAGCACTGAAAAATGGAGGAGAGCTTGGGACAGGTGGTGGGAAGGAACACCTGTAAAACTTTCTTTAAAAGGGTGTTCCAGTATACCAGAATCTGGTATACCCTCTGATTGGTCAATTTTGACTGTTGCTGTCAAAACAAAGGTCAATAACAAACACGATCAGAGGAAACAAGGCGGATCGATCATCAGGTCAAATGTGCCACGGAAAGTTCCAAATGGTAGTAAAGAATGTGCTGAAGAACTTTCTGCACATTGTTTCACTTCATGAATAGCAGGTAGTTTGCTTGGAGAATGTTGTCGCTGGGAGAGACGTTTTCACAATCCTACCAATGGGTTTCAATGCATAGTTGATGCATTAAGGGGACAAGACCCAGGAACTGTTTCAGCAATCATCGTAGTTATTCCTCTCATAGCCACAATAAAAGATCAAATGGAACAGTTAAACACACTTGGAGTGGCCACTGGACTATGTGAAGGTTTTGGCGAGACTGCAGCAAAGAGTGGAAGTTGTGAAATCATAAATGAAATCATACGGAATCCCTGAGAGCTGGTTGCAAAAGAATGGAGAAAAGAAGTGCAGGAAGGAATTTAAATGCCAGGAGCATTGTTTCCCCAGCACTTTACAGTCAGAATACTTGGGGTGTGCTGCCCATTATTTGAGAGTAGTTTTGATTAATTGCGAACGGGAGGCATTATTCAAATTAAACTTTCAAATTTAATTTGAACATTGTAAACATCCAACCATAGCCTGAGTGTGACCTCATTTGAAATATCGACTGTTGGTCACTTTATTATATTTCTTGTGTGGCCTGAATGCTTCATACAGTGTCACATATGGCCAAAACTGGCCTTGGAATCACACTCTGGATTCTTCCCATTTCAACACATTATAACGTTTTTATTGTTGTTGTTGTTGTTGAAATAAAGCTGAATTAATTAAACAAGAAAAGTTACCATCCTCTGCTGAAAGAAGGCCTTTCCGTGACTATATTTGCGGCCACATTCCACTTGATCAAATTGTGCAATTGACATTTGACCTTTCACACTGAGGTGGTTTGTGGGTTTGGGCTGTCAATCAGGTGGCTAAGTGGGCGGAGAAATCTTTTAAAGAAAGTTCTACAAGCATTCCTTCCCTACAGCCGTCCCAAGCCCTCCCCCATCTTTCATCACTTCATTTTTGCCTCACTCTGTCTGTAATATAATGCCCTGTTTACTATCTGAACACCTGGAACAGGCTAGCAGAATTCAATCTCTGAATTCCTTCAGTCTGACCTAACAAGTTAATATGTGGGAGTCACGCATCATATGTCACGCTAACTAAATCCCTCTTGAACAAAAACATTTGTTAAAACTTGAATTATTACATGCAAAGAAATAACCAAGCTCGGATGGTCACATAGACCACTTTCAAATTTGTCGCAAAATTCTAGTCAAGACTATTGCAAACGTGCAAATAATTAAATAAAGACAGTTATTATTACACGCGAATGGCTGAGCTAGAAATCACCTATTACAGGGCTTGACCTTGACTTTTGTTACCAGTAGGCTTATGGCTAGTAAAATGGTAGTTCTCACTGGCCAAAGAGCTTTTTCTACTAGCCATAAAATATTCAGTTCAAGTTAGTAATTACCCGGCTAGTTTTGAAAAAAAAAAACCCTTATGTCCATTGAAGATCATCAAAGTATGAACAATATGGTGGGCACTTTCATTACAATTGAAGTATGTGATGGGAACACTCAGATCCAGTCTCTTTAGCTGAATGTGGCTTGGTCATGAAGCTGTTCACTTTCATTCACACGAAAGATTACTTCTTTTTTTTGCTTTCCGCATGTTAAACATTGTCTCACAATTTTCACAGCACTAAATTTACCTTTAGCAGTTGACAAAGAAATTTGCCTCCATAATTTTAGTAGCCAATATGGCTAGTAACTGAGGGAATTTCACTAGCCAAAACTGACAATCTAGTGGTATTTGGCTAGTTAACCACTGCCAAGGTCAAGCCCTGTATTATATACCTATCAATTCAAAACTTCAACACCATCACCATCCCCACTCGGGAAACCTCAGATAAGAGAGATTGGATGGTTTGCCAATAGGAAGCCACATCTTGAAATTTTAAACTGATTGGTGCACAAGGTTCAAAATAATAATGCACTCACCAGAGCTGTAAATTAATCTTTGTCTTTTCATCCCAGTATATGACTTTCAAAGCAAAATCTACTCCAATGGTTAGCTTATAATTTGGTGAAAAGTAACCTGTAAAACAACATATTCATGTGTTATCTTCTTCCCCAAATAAATCTAAAGATAAGGCTGCACATCAGGAGACATGCAAGGTTCATACACAAAGTGAACACAAATTAATCTGCAATCATTATTTTACTCCTTGTTCTTGTATATTGCAAAAGCATAATTGCCTGTTGTTCAAAATAATCTTAACACTGCTCCAAACCTGATTACATTGTAAAATTTTACATCAGGCCTCCAACTGAACACAGATATGGGGCAACAATGTGGATGTCTTATCTCAGGACCAGTAAGGGGTTTTCTACGATCCAGGAATCAGTAAGATCATACAGTTACATACCATGAAATTCGAAGTGCTTTGAAGGGCTCTTTTTTTAAGGAAGGCTTGATTTTCCTTTCTAAAGGGCCTTGAAGCACCTGAGCAGCTTAACAGCTGTTTTTAACAGCTTATTAAAAGCTAACACTGGCAGTAATAATATGGCAGTACTCTAATACATCAGTCTACATCTACATCTACACAAATTAAGTTTGTAAAAATTTTAAGGCATCACACCAACTATAAACTTCAGCTAATAACAGAAATTTCAGCTAATAATAATAATAATAATAATAATTTAATAATAATAATAAACTAGAACTTGCTAAAACACAAAAAGGATTTCTTAAAAAAAACATTGACAGATTTAATTTAAAAGAATCTAAGGAACTTGAGGTGATAATTTCCTCAGGTAGGCAGTACCAGTCAGAATTAACTCTTTTGAAAGTGAACAAGACGCTCTATGAGCATTTACTCGGGATACGTTTGTGCTGCAGAAGCCAGACGCATGCTTTCTGATTAAACTATCCAGCTAGTGGTTTGCTTTTGGGTTTTGCTCACGTACGAGCAAAGCTCGTTTAACTGTTTTGAGAGTTGCCATCCATATTCGTTGTCAGCTGTCATTGTTTACTTCTAAATTAAGTGGCAACATCTGGAGTCAACTTTGGCTCCCTCAAAAGATTAATTTTTTTCTGTCTGCTAAGCTTGGAAACATTCGCATAGACACAAAACTTGAAAACACAAGGCGAATCGTTTCCGTGTATGTGACATGTTTCTCAGAAGCAATCCAGATGTCATGCATTGTAAAAAAAACTAGAAATTCAAACTGCTCTATTTTCAAAACAAAGCGTGTTACTTGGCTGAAAACAGGCCAGCAGATATATCCTTAAAATGTCATTTACCTGATATAGGTAAAAAATCTAAATGTTTAATTTTAGTTTTTTCCTGACGTCACATGAAAACCAAAAATTTGCAAACTTGTCTCTAAATATAGAACTGTCACAGCTATCGAGTTGTGATATTACATCAAAACAACTTTGTGATTTTCTAAATATAGAACTGTCACAACGTTTTAATTCGACTCGATACTCACAGCACGTGCAAGGCTACCAACCTTGTCTTAAATTTCGCAAACCTTTTCACGTGGACAGTCTGTACTGTATTAAAATCTAGTTTCACAACTTTACAAAGATATGTGCAGGAAAATTTGTTCCGGCAGTCGAAGTGGATTATCTAACCTTGAGTATTCACTTGCGGTCACGTATTAAATGGAAGGTATCACATTACGAAAACAACTTTGTGCAAATGTGCAATTTTTCTACATATAGAACTGTCACAGCATTCGAATTCGACTTGTGATATCGATTAGCCGATAAGCACTACACATGTGAGGCTTCCAACTTTTTCTTAAAACTCGGCAAACCTTTTAACGGGGAGAGACTGTGCTGAATTAAAATATCTACCTTCACAACTCAAACACAATGAATTTGCATAACTTCAAAACAACCGTTGCGTGATGTTAGCCTTTTGACCTTTGGACTATGTGGTTTGCTTTAACCAATTAACACACCGCCATGAGCCTACTATTGTGCTTTGGCCAATCAAAACGCCGGAACGTGATTATTGTATAGTGCATTTTGCTGCACAGGAAAAAAAAAAGAAAAAAAAAGACTGAAATCTAACACATTTTATAACTCGGTATACTTACAGTATCCCGAGTAATTATTATCAATATGCACGGCCAAATGACAAACTGCCCTCTGTAAAATGCGCCTTTTTGCAGGCCAAACGGGCAATGCCCGGACTGAAAATACATTTGCCACCCTGATTCTGATTCACTGCAGAGATCCATTGCCTGTGAACGGGAAGACTATTATTTTTTTTAAATTAAATTAAATTAATATAAACTGTCTTTTTGCTAATCGTTGTTACAAATCTTTTTAGAACTCTTGTTTAGCTGATCGTATTGTAGCAACAACTTTCCATACCATAGTTTCATGCCACATCTCTGTCAAACACTTTTTTTATATTAAATGAATTTGTACGACTTGGCCTTGTGTATTGATAATAATGATAATCACATCACTTTTGTCGGGCATACAGTTTATTTGTGTCCCTCGTAGCATCACTTGCGCCCTCGCGAACCTATATGCTCTCCAAAAGTCATGTGATTGTCCTATTAGCATATGGGAATTGGTGGTTTCCTCTGGTGCGGTCATCGCGGTGATGGATCAAATTTATACTTTGAACCGTCGGCGTCAACCAAGTCATGGCTTTTTACTTATACAAAATCGACAATCGATTACGATGACATCTATCAATATAACAATATCAACCTTTATTTTTAAATTTGCATGTGACATCTTGTCTCAGGGTATAAAATTGAAAAGGCACAAAAGAGATGATGGACTTAGCTATTAATCTAGCAATTTTAACCGCAGTCCAAACTGCAAACATTAAATAAATATCTGAACCAAAAATGGTACAATTTCTTTTCTCTTGTATTGATTACAAAATGATTGTATTTGGTCAAGTGATCAATGCACGAAGGTCACGAGTTCTGCAACATGCTTGGCAAAGTTTGATCTGCCTTCGCACAACTTTTTGCTTTCCCGTTATTAATTAAATTTAACTTACCTTCCGTGTACCTCCGGATAATCGACGTCTTGTCAGCAGAAAAAAAAAGCACAAACAACGCAGTCAGACTCGAGCACTCAGGATATAAGCTTAAACATTTAAAGAAATGTTGGCCAATATTCTGAAAAGTGAGAGCCTCGGTGGCGGAAGTGTAGGCTCAATATATTTATAATATCACGCTCTGTCAGCTTACCTTCCCTGCAAAGAAGAGAGAAATAGAAAGTCAGTAAGGAACGCTGTATTAACAGCACAGGCTACAAAATACGAAAAAATGCTCACCAACTCCATATTCCCCAATAACAAGTACTTTATACAGATGCTCCCTGGCATCCATATTTTATCATGACAACAAAAGTGACGCGTAGGGATTGGTAACTACTATCAAATTGTATGGGATTTTTCCGAGTAGCAGGGAATTGCCGTTCCGGAGGGGAAATTTGCCATGTTAACTGATTTAGAATATTGACATAAATAGGTCACTCTGTACGAATTATAACTTTCAAAAGCAAAAGAGACATTACCAGAGCTTCGGCAGTTAGGCTCGACCTCGAGGGACCCTGTGGCACATGCTGGATTCTTCACAGCGGTTACTAGTCAGTAAATCCGGGTTTAATCCGCAAAGCAAAAAAAAAAAAGGTAAGCGAAGAAAGAAGTAAACAAAGCAATAAAACAGCAGGAGTATGACGCGCCAAAACGGACAAAAATACTACCTTGATATACATAAGACTTCTTCTTAATATGTAATACTTGTTTCATATAGATATAACTCGATGTAGAAATATCCAACTTGTTACCCGGGCTGCGCGCGTCTCGCGCGGCGCCCGGGTCTTAAACTACCGACGGTTCTTCTTTTTCGTCGTCGAGTATCATCCACAAATGGCACTTCCGGCGTTTCTGCGCAAGCGCTAACTATTTTTAACAACAGTGATGCGTGTTGTCACGTATGGGAAAATGTCGATTCATCTTGTGGCTTTTGAAGTCTGAACAAACAATATGTTAAGAGAAGTGTCTATGCGAATGTTTGGAAGTTCAACGGCGAGAAGAAAGTTTTTAACATGAGTAAACTTAACGGCAGATGGACTGCCGTGTTTCCCCGTGTCTGCTTCAGTAGACAGCGAGTAGTCTCTAATTTTGGCGACGGATTGTGGGGGCACGTGCGCGCGCGAAGTTGCGAGGAGACGCGACGCGAGGGGAGCGCCAAAAATTAGAGACTACAGACAAAGGGAGTTTGATCTTTCACGGCCGAGTGATTCGAGTGTAAATCTCATATCAACAGCAAGAATGATGCCTGTTGTCACGTATCGGAAAACGTCGATTCACCTTGTGTTTTTGAAGTCTGAACAACTAATATGTTAAGACAAGTGTCTATACGAATGTTTGCAAGTTCAACAGCGAGAAGAAAGCTTTTAACATGACCAAAATTTAACTCCAGATGGACTGCCGTGTTCCCATATCCGCTCCATTGAGATGTACATTTTGTTGAATTGACTCAAGTACGGGATATCACACACCCCTGAGACTTTGACAGGTAGTTTATTTACTACTTTGCCACAATATCTCAATTTCTGGACTTTAATTTTTGAATGATAAGCGATCATATTTTACAAATGTACTAGCGTCCCTTGAAACTGTCCAGAAACGTTCCTTTCTTGTGTTTCAAATGACCCTGGATTGACGTATTTGTAAACAGTTTCACTCTGCTAATTAATTTTCTACTCACATTTCACCGAGACTCCATTCACATTTATGCGAAAAAATCCAACATCGTTCGATAAGCGTTTCCTTTCTCAAACAATTATCCATCGAAGCGAAAACAAGTGTGCTTAGTTTTTTTTTTTTTTTTTTTTTTTTTTTTGAATCAATACACTATTTTTATCATCTTGCATAACGATAAACCTCTGTGGCCTAAAGGTCATTGTTCCTGCCTGTGACGCAGCTAACCCGGGTTCGATGTCTTTTAGTGGTATATATCACGCGCTTTACTTTTTCTGTTTCTCTTTTTCTTGTTCTTTTAGAAATATTTTTTACAAGTGTTATAATTATTGTGCTCAATGGTTGAGCTGTATTTTAGAGGAATATATGTTGATAGGGGTCTAAAGAAATAGACTCCAACACAAGCTAAACGCAATGCGTCCGATGTAAGAAAGACAGACTTCCCTCAATTCTTTTGTTTAGCACTAAGTTAGGGATACAATACTGTTTTTTGCAAGCCCGGGTTTAGGCTAATTGTAGCCTCTTGTTTCCAAATAAACACAACATCTTGTAAATATATAAAACTTCTTTTGAATATTTATACAACTTGAGGCACACATACAAAACTTGTTTCAAATATTTGAGTTGGTTCACACAAATAGGACTTGTCAGGCGGCGCACCGCAAAAATAAAACTTTATTGCAAATCGATACCACAGGTAGTATCCAGGCTTCTGGAAAACAATGTCTGCCGCCAAATCAACATGCCAGACGAAGGCGTTGTCAGTCAACGAAGACCAACTGAAGCGTTTTGCAAGACTGATAGTTATCGTTATGCACTTGTCATTGGAAACCCCCACCCCGGGGAGACGTGGGGCGTACATGGGGATTTGCAAGTGCATAGACGACTTACCAGCCCCCAGGGGGTGGGGGCATAGTTCACTTTAGACAATTTATATTTTAGACGGGAACTGGACTCTAGTCCGAAGCACATTGTCGATTGTTCAAAAGGGCGGGTTCTGAAGGCGAGTTAAACGACTTTCTTTGCCATTTTAATGCTTTTGTGTTGTCCTTCATACAGAATCTCCAAACACATGGAACTGCTCTGGGGACGAAAATGGCTGTTACCTTCGTCAATATCTTCATGGCAAAAGTCGAAACAGAAATTATAGATAGATAGATAGATAGATAGATAGATAGATAGATAGATAGATAGATAGATAGATACCTTATTATGCAGGATTCATAAAGGGTTCATAAAGTTTACACTTAAGCCAAAGCGTGATTAAACTGCTCGTTTGGAAACGCTACATAGACGACATTTTCTCCCTCTGGAACACAAACAAAGGAGATATAACACAGTTCATTGAGAAAGCAAAAAAACACCACCCAATAATTAAATTCACGGCTGAAGTTTCAGAAACTGAAGTAACTTTCTTGGACACTATCATATACAAAGGCGCACGATTCGAAACAGCATCAGTTCTTGATGTGCGAACCCATTTCAAGCCTACTGAAACATTTCAATATACACATTTCTCATCCTGTCACCCACCCGGTGTTAGGAGGGGATTTGTGAAACGAGAGGCTTTAAGACTTCTGAGGACAAACTCTTCTAAAGGCGCTGTTACACTGTGCAATGTTTCGTGCAACTTGTGTCACAACGCCATTGCGAGACAAGTTGCACGAAGCATTGTACCATGTGTAACATACCCTGCAACGGCCGCGGAAATCGTTGCGACACAAGTTGCACAAGTTGCAAAAAAATCAGCTTTCAATGAACATTTCGTTCGACAATTTAACACCTCTTTCGAAGTACTCCGCAAGAGTTGTAGTTGACTTTCAAAGAAAATAAATGCGTTTTGATTTTGTCAGTCTTTCATTAGAAGTTAAAAAGTTTCGTTTCATAGGTGGATGATGGCTCTTCGATATCTCAGAGCAATATTTCTTGATTTTTTTCGCCATCGTGGAAGTGAACATTGTTTACCTTTTTCCTACGATGTTAATAATGCACCTGTCACTGGAAACCCCCACACCCCCACCCCGGGGAGACGTGGGGCATTAGACAGCTGAACGAAAAATAGGAAGAAAAAGCCCCACCTTAAAGGGGAGCATCTTTAGTCTAAGCCCCTACTAAAAGTTTGGATTTTTCAAAGATTGGTTAACATTTAATAACGAAATATGCAAAGTCCTACTTTGCTGACATAACTTTGAAACACTGTGACAATTCATGTTGCTTATCCATCAGCTAGGTCAGTGTTAACAAGGGAGGGTTAGATAGGCCTGCGCGACTCCCACTCGCGTGTTTTTAGCCTTGAAGCTATATTTTTTCTCTAACGAGTATGCCTTTCAGGGAACGCCCTCTCTTGTAGGATATAAGTGGCGGTTCCTTAAATATTTCTCTGAGCGTCGGTTGTTTCTCAATAAAATGCCGTTTGCTCATGAGGATTTCTTTTAAGTTTGGCACTGATGGGTGATATTGTGTTAGAAACGGCAAGATTTGTTTGTTTTCTTTCTCTTTTTGTCGGAGGGCTTGTTTCTTGTTTTGAAACTTTACTTCTGAGAGGTTTCTTTGTATAAAGTCTTTAGGGTAACCTCTATCAACAAGGTGTGTTTTGAAATGTTCTACTTTCTCTTCAAATATTGTTTTAAGGCGCTGTTACACTGCAATGTTTCGTGCAACTTGTGTCGCAACGCCATTGCGAGACAAGTTGCACGAAACATTGTACCAAGTGTAACATACCCTGCAACGGCCGAAATCGTTGCGACACAAGTTGCACGAACCATCGCAGAAAGTAGAATCGAGTTCTACTTTCTGCAACAATTCGTGCAACTTATCTCGCAACGATTTTGGCCGTTGCAGGGAATGTTACAAGTTGCACATAACATTATTGCACGAAACAAGTTGCACGCAACATTGTATCAAGTGTAACATTCCCTGCAACGGCCAAAATCGTTGCGAGACAAGTTGCACGAATTGTTGCAGAAAGTAGAACTCGATTCTACTTTCTACAACGGCTCGTGCAACTTGTGTCGCAACGATTTCGGCCGTTGCAGGGTATGTTACACTTGGTACAATGTTTCGTGCAACTTGTCTCGCAATGGCGTTGTGACACAAGTTGCACGAAACATTGCACAGTGTAACAGCGCCTTTAGAAGAGTTTGTCCTCAGAAGTCTTAAAGCCTCTCGTTTCACAAATCCCCTCCTAACACCGGGTGGGTGACAGGATGAGAAATGTGTATATTGAAATGTTTCAGTTGGCTTGAAATGGGTTCGCACATCAAGAACTGATGCTGTTTCGAATCGTCTTGAGTTTCGTTCTTAGATCCACGTACTTCCAGTATGATGGACTGATTTACGAACAGCAAGAAGGAGCAGCCATAGGTACTGGCCCGGTATCCGCAGTGATAGCTAACCTCTACATGGAGGGTTTTGAGGAGCAAGCTTTGACATCGACGCCCTGTACACCTAAGATCTGGAAACGCTATGTGGACGACACTTTTACCATCTTAGATCGTGACAAAGTTGACTCGTTCTTACAACACCTCAATAGTCAACAGCCGACGATCCGTTTCACAATGGAAACTGAGAATGACAACTCAATTCCCTTCCTTGATACGTTGATCACCAAGGATTCGAACGGATACCTCTCTACCAGTGTTTACAGAAAGCCTACACACACTGACCAGTACCTAGCGTATGACTCACACCACCCACAATCTGTAAAACGCGGTATTGTCAAGTGCCTGTACGATCGATCTAAACACCTCATAACAAAACCATCAGTTATCTCTCATGAAAAGAAACACCTCTCATCGGTCCTTGTTTCCAACGGTTATCCGTTTTCGTTTGTAAAAAATCTTACGAAAACCAAGGGACGAACAACCACTAAAGAACCTGAACCCGAAATTAAATCTACTGTGGTTCTGCCATACGTCAAAGGCACATCGGAGGCTCTTCGCCGTTGCCTACAACAAAAAGGCATACGGACTTTTTTCAGATCTGACACAACTCTTAGATCACACCTAGTGCGACCTAAGGACATTGCCGATCCAGTAAAACAAGACGGAGTAGTCTACAAGATACCCTGCGAATGTGGTAAGATTTATATTGGAGAGACGGGAAGATCTATGCATGAACGGATTAAGGAACACGATAGAGACATACGGCTTGCTCGAACCCAATCCTCCGCCGTTTCAGAACATAGCAACGCGACCGGACATTATCCGCTCTGGGACGAAGTTAACTTTATTGACCGAGACCCACATTGTTACACCCGTAGGGTTAAAGAGGCTATTCACATAAGACTTCACCCTAACAACATCAACAGGGACAGTGGAATTGAAATTCCTGAAGCGTGGATGCCCACGATCAAACACCACAACAGCCGATCAGTACCCAAGCGGACCGCTGAGGGAACAATTTCTAGTCTGAACGACAAGGATCGAAATCCTCCAATCAACAACAGCCTAAGCGAGGATCGAAACGCACCAATCACCACCAGCCACGGTGCTTCTTATACTCACACGCAGCCAGTTGACACCATGGCCTGATGAAGACCAGCAGCATAGCGGCCGAAACGTCGCGATCCACATCTTAGTGACTCAATCGTGAGACAAAAGATTAAATTAGCTATCAAGTCAAATATTTGAAACAAGTTTTGTATGTGTGCCTCAAGTTGTATAAATACTCAAGAGAAGTTTTATTCATTTACAAGATTTTGTGTTTATTTGGAAACAAGTTGGATATTTCTACATCGAGTTATATCTATATGAAACAAGTATCATATATTAAGAAGAAGTCATATATATCAAGGAAGTATTTTTGTCCGTTTTGGCGCGTCATACAGGTGATGGTGGTGATGGTGATGGTGGTGATGGTGATGGTGATGGTGGTGATGGTGATGGTGATGGTGGTGGTGATGGTAATGGTGATGGTGGTGGTGGTGATGGTGATGGTGATGGTGACGGTGACGGTGACGGTGATGGTGGTGGTGATGATGATGGCGATGGCGATGGCGATGGCGATGGCGATGGCGATGGCGATGGCGATGGCGATGGCGATGGCGATGGCGATGGCGATGGCGATGGCGATGGCGATGGCGATGGCGATGGCGATGGCGATGGCGATGGCGATGGCGATGGCGATGGCGATGGCGATGGCGATGGCGATGGCGATGGCGATGGCGATGGCGATGGCGATGGCGATGGTGATGGTGATGGTGATGATGATGATGATGATGATGATGATTAGTTTTTCTTTCACAAGATGACACCAAAAAGTTTGAGAACAGCAGAAATTATGATCCACCGGCAACCCCATTATCCCCCCCCCCCCCCCCCATCTCTCTCTCTTTCTCTCTCCCCCACCACAAAAAAGTCGATGTACCCCACCTTAAAATTCATGAGAGACCGGAGCATTTTTGTCGTGGACTTTAGCTGGGTTGAACGGTTGTCCAATCGGACAGTCGCTTATATGGTAGCAATGTCAAAAACGTATTTTCTTTGGTTTCCATAAAACATTGTGGCAGACTGGGTGAACCATGCACACAAACGCAGCCATAAACTAATAATATCCCAGTTGGACTTTTGGAAAATTTGAGTCGCCATACTAGCTTCTTTTTGAAACTTAGAGCCCAAGTTACTTTTAGCCGGTGATTTGATGACCCGTTCGGGAGAGCAGGAGCCCTTCGTCCCGTATTCGGGAGAGTTGGCTGCCCAGTGTTGCTTATTCGCTTGCCAATCCAATCGTTGTTAAATATCACCGCGGTAACAACGAGACAACAAAAATGATCGCGCAAGTTTTGTTGAAGAGTTCGCATTTGACAATTTGTACACCTATGAAAAAAAACTAGCAAACAGTTGCTAATCAATTAAGGAAACCTGTCCGACGACGGATGAAAATTTGCCAAGCTAAGCAGTTAGTGTGGTACTGTTCCGTATCAACTGAAAGCATTAAATATTGAAAATTCTTTGTATGCAAATTAACACAGTCGACATCTTTTGGTGAATAAAACAAGCCTTGCGGAACTCAAAGCCTAATACACTTACCGTGATTACTCTTAGCGAGAAACCGTCAAATCTAGCTGCGACGGCTGAGGTAGGTTCATTACATTTAGTAAAAGCAAACAAACAATGAAAATTCAAGTAGCAAAAAGAGAGATATTTGACTGGTTGGAGTGATGAGGTGCCAAGATAATATTGACGAATCAATTAATAAATATATCCCAACTTACTTACCGCAAACGATTTAATGATTTAGCCATTACTTTGTTCTCCAAGATCTTGTTTGGTCCTAGATAGCTGATAGTACAAATCAATATTGCTCGTTGTGATTTACTATTGTCGAGCACACCGAAAGTCGCTTAATTCATCGCAATTCAAAGTAGATACCAAGCTTATTTGCAGCATCTGTATCGATCGGCCGATGACAACGCAATACTGAAAGCTGTGTTTCCTACAAATCGGCATCAAAGTCGGGCAAACAAGCCACTTATAGTCACTCAATCCAACTGATTTCTTATGTTTTAATTCATTTATTTATCTAGCCTATCCAACATCTGTTGTTCTTCAGCTACAGTGCACTTAATAAAACGTTAGCGGCACGATAGACTGCCGTAGCAAGTGTAGGCACGTCACCTCCGCCTCTATCACGTTTGTAAACCTGGCTGATATGTTCTAAATAAGACGCACACTATGGTTGGTCTTATCCTTGTAGCTTTTTAATAGGGAGTGAGGAGACGGGAAACTGTTTAAATCTTTTTGGCTTTAACAAGGATTATACATTGACATGGAAATCAAGGCAGTTATTACGTAATCAATAGTACTTTATGCAATCACAAAGACGCAATAAACTCTAAGATATGCATTTGCATCTTCAGTTCAATAGAATAGCTGAAAAACTGAAGAACGTTTTAATTGTCAACTTTAATACAGCGAAGCAATAAATGAAATGACTATGTATCAGATGCTCGATTTGGTTTCCGGCCATAGGGAGTCAATTCCAAAGACTGCGATACCTATTAAATAATCAGGCTAATAGTCTGTATAATCGTCTGTGATTTGTAAAAGAATCTGTTTGGTTGTAAACCTGTTGTGCTTATTCTTATCGAGAATATTCCGACAGTAGAAATCGCTTTGGCTTTTACGCCGGTTTGATGAGCTGAAATCTCCACGCGTATTTTTCATTCTCAAAAGGATTTTTAAATACACTACTCAATACAAGCACGAGCTCTGATAAATCATACACTTCATTTATGACTGTTCCCTACTAGTGGTCAGTGTAACGTAAGTTGAATACTAACGTTTTTTTCTCCCGTCCCTTTCGTCGTTTTTCGTGATCTTCTATTGAATCGTCTCACAGTTAAAATGCCAGAGGCTGACTCGATAACTCACCTTTTTATTTAGCCCCTAGCTTCAAAATAATGGTATAATTTGCATTGTTGTGCGCGACTTACTTCGTTGATATAAGTAGCCCAAGAGTTGCGAGATTTTCGACTTGTTCAGTGGTTTTCTTTCTGTCCCCCTCTCTGTTTATTCAAATGTAATATTCTATCAAGGACATTGATCTTGTTGTTAATTTCAGTATAGAAGGCATTCACTGGTGGTAACTGCGAAAGGAGATGCCCAACTGCCAGTAGCCTCCTTCGCAGCCGTTGTTTGTGTCGGTCCTATTCTCCCTCCCCACCTGACTGCCATGAGAGTAAATTTGAACTCAAAGAATTGTCCAAATACAAAACAATCGAAAGGCTTTTTTTTTCAGTGCTAATTATGTCACGTTTGCCTACCAAAGAAGTCTGTTGACTGAGACAATATCTTTTATGTTGTTTATTCGCCCTTGCAGTCTGAGCCTTACGCCAATTGTCTCTACTCGTTGATTTTGACTGTTCGCAATCTCTGTTAAACCATCGTGGGGTTTCAAGAACATTTAATAATTTTGGTTTATTGATGACAACGCATTTATCTTTTATTTTCAACAGATGAAGCACCTTCACGTAACAGTTGTGATAACTGTGATCGTTCTAATTCCTTGGACTGATTTTACAGCAGGTATGAAATATTGCGATATTAGTTTCAATTCAAGAAGTCTTACATGGTCCTAACCTGATTCTGGAGTCATAAGATAACACTGTTCTGCACTGGTTTGCGTCTTTTTGTGTTTTTTGAAACAGTCTTGTCGGTTTTTTTAAACCTCGAAGATGCAAGATGAAAATGAATATATTAAAATCATATATTTGAACTGCGGATTAAAGAATGAAGATGTGAGTGACCACCGCAGCTATGAACACTAATCAAGCGGCAGTGAAAAAAAAGCCTGGAAAAAATCACGAAGGACGGGAGTTCAAATTACAGACCGGAGGACAAACTAGGGTCTTCAAATAATTGATCACCACATCAGCAGTGCTGACTGTGTGTTCAACGTCTGTGTCAGTTCACATGCGTCATCGGGCAGTTCAGCCGTTGGCCTTATTTCCTTCTCTTTCACGTAAAACTTACGTAAGACTAAAATGAACTCTGGCCGTTGGTAGTCAAAAGTAGAAAACACAATTCCCAGCCGGTATTGTGACCTTTGATGGCTTGCATACAAAGGTTATAATTTATTCACAACACTCTCATTCAAGCTTATTTAAAATAAGATATGAGAATCATATCGATCAGCGGTCTAAGACAAATTTATAAGCTGAAACGGTTTGGCTTTGGAGAACTACGCGAATTTTAAACAGGCTGGCAACCTCGTTCCCAGGGCTTTTCCCTCACTTGGGAACGCAGGGGAAAGCCCTGGGAACGAGGTTGACAGGGTGGGTTAGAGGGCCGATCCCCTGTTCACTGCTCCTCTGGCTCAAACTAAGCAGGAAAGGAATGTTGTGCTCATACTCTGTATTTTTACTCATATCACAGCCTTGTGTGCGTGGCCAGGAGCCCGTTACTAGCAGCGCACAACTCCCATACTATGTCACAGCATTTTTACAGACCGATTTATTTTAGACTATCTTTTCCCGCGAAAAAGGACAACATGGACGGCGAAGACAACGAGAAAGCCGCAAAACAATAGTTTTAATGAGCGAAAACAAAGGCTCTGTACGTGTAGATACTTGTGGCACGTGCAGCGACTGGACTCCTGCGGAGTCTGATTTTGGCGGAAAATTCAATGTAAAAATAAATTGGTCTGTGAAAACGCCGTGACAGTAATATAGGGCAGTTGTACGCTCCTGGTGATGGGCTCCTGGCGTGGCCCAGTGCACTGAGATACCAGGGATATGTTATTTTCACTTGTTTTACTTTTGCACATCATCACAAGTGTTAATAGGTGCAGGATGGTCGATAGCTTAACCACCTTTCCCTGGAAAAGCCTTATGAGTTGCGTACACCAGCAGCGCGGTTGCGAAATAACTGCAACGATCTTTAAAGCCTTCAAAACATTTTTCCTTAATAATTTGTCTTATTCTGCAGGGCAGTCCCCTTCTGTATTACCTAGCCCAGGCACTCAGCACTCCATACCTGTTGTGAATCACACGGCAGCACTGCCACCGTCTGCATCCTCTATGACAGTCCAACCCACTTATTTACCGACATTCCTTCAATACCAGACTTCCACAGTCGCACCTTCATCGGCACTCAGCTTAAGCAGTCACCACAGCAGTGTGGCGGGCAGCACTCCAACCCCATCCTCAAGAGGTGACTAGAACACGATTCACCCCCATGCGAATAAGTGCGACTAACTGGGTGTGCTTTCCATTTGTCAGATCTAGACGGCAAGAATGATCAGTTTTTAATTATTCTAAATAAAACTGACGTACTGTTTAAAATAGGGTAGGCACGGCAATATTCCCAGACTTAAACCTGATTCTGAAATTATATGTACTATTTAGAAGGGAATTTCAAGGACTGGAATGCACTGAACTTGTCATCCAAATCGGTACGCTTCGTTTACAAACTGACGAGCTAAAAGCATCCATAAACTTCGGCTAAACGATCCAACATTTTCGTCCAACATCGTGTTTGCTAAACACAACGTTCAGTGGCTAAATGGGCAATCCTTGTTTGACAAAATATTAGACAAAGTGAACTCACGAAACACTTTTTTTAATAGTTTTTACAACTGGTGAGGTTGCACATAGTCTTACCGTTTTATTCGATGGAGAAAATCGGCCATAAAAGAAATGAAAAAAATATATATATAGGCGAGTAGCAGAAAAAAAATTGCCGCGACCAGGATTTGAACCTGGGTTACTGCAGCCACAACGCAGGGTCCTAACCACTAGACGATCGCGGCGGGCCACGAGAGGGTGTATGTAAATTCAAACCAAAAATTATAGAATCAAGTACATCGCTAAAATTTCGAGGTTATTTGTTCTCAATTGGTTGTCTTTTGTTGTTGTTTTGTTTTTTCGCTCGTGATAGCTCTCGGTTGCAAAAGGTGGATAAACGATCAAATATGTGTTCGTGACGCGAAATGTTGATTGAAAATGTTTGATCTAGCGCAAACATCGGAAAACATTTAGAGCGTTCAATTGAGTGTCGAAAGTAATTCTGGTTTTACTTTGGTTTTGCATTGCTTCGCTCTGTGATTGGCTAAGAAAACTCGCGCCACTTTCGCAACCAGTGAGAAGCAAAACCAAAACAAATCGTGACTTGCACGCGCGTATAACGTCGCGCGTATTGAAAGCGCCGGTTAAGGTCAATTATTATATCTCTCACTTAGTACGCGCGCTGTGATTGGTCAATTTTGCGGACCGTATTCTACAGTACGGCCCGCTTGACTTCAACAAGGTTTCTTTCCAGCGCGCCGGATTAACCTCAGAGATATAATAAATATCTTACTAACCTCGTTTTCTCGGTCCGTACTGTAAGTTACGGATCCTCGTTTTTTCCCATTAATTCATGGCCCGCGCGCTTCGCGCTTGGGCCCTAAATCAACAGGAAAAAACTCGGTCCGTAACTTACATTTTGTTTCAAATTGTCGCTCAACATTGTTGCGTTGCAAGTTGAAAAGCGATTTTTGCCCGTATTACCGCTTGCGTGTTCAACATGTCACGCAACAAATTTCAGTGTTGCAAGTTGCGGCAACATGTTGCGCAAAGTAGACCCGAGTTATACTTCTTGCAACAAACTTTGAAATAATAAGATAATACGGGCAAAATCGCTTTTCAACTTGCAACGAAACAATGTTGCGCGACAAGTTCAAACAAAATGTTGCCCGTATTACTTGACCTTTACGTGTAATTGCTTCGTATTCTGATTGGCTCATTGCGCTGTTTGCGACTGTTGTGATTGGACAGAGTAATTGCTTTGGTTTTGGTTTTACGACACTCAATTCAAAAGCGCTCTAAATGCATTGTTGAGAGAGGCGGATTAGAGCGCTTTTCAGTTGAGTGTCGTAAACCAAAACCAAAGCAATTACTCTGACCAATCACAACAGACACAAACAGCGCAATGAGCCAAACAGAATGCGAAGCAATTACATGTTGCCTGCGCAAAGCGCGGGAAAATACGCGCGTGCAAGTCACGATTGGTTGAGAAAAGTGGCGCAAGTTTTCTGGGCGAATCACAGAGCGAAGTAAGGCCGCGGCTACACGAGCGATTTCTTGCTTGCGATGGTGATGCGATTTTTTTTAAATTGTCGCGTCACCAGCGCGCAGTGAAAATCACCCGTGTAGCCACCCTCGCACAGGTGATGCGACAGCTCAAAAAATCGCAGAAAAAGAATCGCGAAAAATTTAACTCATTCAATTTCTCGCGATTTTTTTCTTGCGACTTTTTACCTGTTGTGTTGCCAGTTGAAGGGTGGCTACACTTGCGATTTTCATCGCGCGCTGGTGACGCGACAAAATTTAAAAAAGTCGCATCACCGACGCGAGCGATAAATCGCTCGTATAGCCGCGGCTTATGCAGATGCAAAACGGGAATTACTTTCGTTCGTTCACACTCAACTGAAAACTGCGCTCTAACGGTCAAACATGTTATCCCAACACGATATTGGACGAAAATGTTTGATGGTTTATCCGAATCCTAAGTGTCCTTCTGGTCTTGCGCAGAATGTTTCATGGTTTACTCTCTACTGGATGTGGAATCTGGTCAAGGGGCTATCAATTTCATTTACGGTTACATTTAACTTTTAAAGGTTTTAAGTAGACTAAGAAGGACTTTAGTTTCTCTTAGATCAATTGTTTCATAAGGACTACTACATTTAGCCATACTTCCAAGAACAGATACCTGTATCCAGCTGATATTGTCGCTATCCAGTGGCCAGGATAAAATGTTTTGCAACTGCTACATTTTATCCGCTGGGTAGAGTTATCCGCTCTGGGACCAGTTCTGCCTGCCGCATCACACGTACACTCCGCGGATTGAATGAACTCTAGTATTGTCGCTGTTGCTCTTCATGCTGTTCTTTGGATCAAGTGTCGAAAATAATTCTGTGTTCATTGCAATTGTATGCATTATGAAGTCATTGAACATCAGTCTATTTACTTAAACCGTCACCAGCAGCTACAGACACCTCTCCTTACATATGACTGAGCCAACCTCGTTCCCAGGGAAAGCCGTGGGAACGAGGTTGATGACTGAACTACACTTACTACTGGATAATCCACGGAGAGATTGACCCTTAAAGTTCCCTGGGACTAAAAGTTTTAGCGAGAGCACCTTAAGGATGTTGCGCGTGTTGTAATATTTTTCTGGTCTCCCTGTTTACTGTACTGCGCTAATATTTGTTGGCTGGTCTACCTGTGCACTGTGCTGGAATGATCCCTCACTCACAAGATGGACCAATTACCTAGACAGTAGATCTAAATTCCAGACTAAAAAGCTTTCCTCTCCACTTCAGTAGCCTGTAGAATAAATGTTATATATCTTTGTTTTTCAATAGATGAGAACGACGAAGACGATAAGGAAGAGGAGGACAAGAAAATGAAAGAAACAGCTATTATTGCTGCCAGTTGCGGGGGTGGAGCTGTTGTAATCATAGGACTAATTCTTGTTATATACAGTCACAGGAAAAATCAAAATACATAACCAATATCCAAGTCACATAATTCTTACCAAACTGCTCGCCACAATATCTGTGGTATGCGTATATTGAAGGACATTCACATTCAGGTGCTAAAAATGGCTGTGCGCTTCACATTCCTTTTAGCGCCAAACCATGATATTTTGGTGATCATCTCGTAGTGGAATAAAATCTGTCAAACATTAGTACAAAAACTTAGCTTTGAACTCATGAATCTAAAATCTACACAGTGAGGATCAGTAAAATTAAGGACAAAGCGTTATGAGCTTTAGGTTTCCAAGTAACCATGTTAAAAGCCGTGGAGGGACATAATTTCGATGCATGGGCTCCTACCTATCACTTATCCGCTTGGGAAACTAAGCCACGTGACGGATTACTCGTCTTCCCAGGACCCTACTGCAAACTTTACTCGCCTACAGAGCCTGTAGAAAGCAATCGAGGGATCCTCCTACCGCCTGGTTTGTCGTCGTCATCGTCAAACATTTATCAGTAACTTAGGTAAATATCTCAAGAATAAACTGGCCTTATTTCTACTGGACGGGTGTGTTATGTAATCATTGGATACGCAGTAAAGCGCATGCGTATGTTTGCTTTCAACAATGAGCGTTGGCATCTCACAGAAAGCAGCTTAATTCATTATCAGGCCGCACTAGCATGATATCCACTGATAATTTTACGTTGTATAAATGCTGATAAGCGTCTCTTAAAATACCTTTTCCCCGGCCACCCTGCGTTTAATTGAACACAGCGCAAGAACTTGTGACTACTGTAATATGAATCGAACCATAAGAAAACTAGGCCCGGAATCAGTACATGCCTAGGTCAAGTCACCTTTAATCTCCCATTAGACTGAAGCGCCGTTCCATCAGGCAATTTTTGGCACAGCTTCAGTATCTCGCAACTTTGTAGCGACACAAGTTCCACGAAAACGTTCGGGGTGCAACATACCCAGAAATGGCTATGTCTCGTAATTTTGGTTTTGTTCAAGTTCAGGTTTGCTTTTTGGAAAGATTCTTAGCAGCCGATTTTTTTTTTTTTTTTTTTGGGGGGGGGGGGATGTCACGTCCTTCGTGTAACTAAATAGACCTTTCCGCGGTAAAATCCGCCATTTTGAAACACTTGGGGTAAACAGTGCGCGAAATACAGTGTTTGCATGGGGATTGCGGTGTCAAATAACTTTGTAATACTAAGTATATATATCTGTGAAGGTAATTTAGAGGGTCTTTTTAAAGCTGACGGATACAGCTGAGCTAGAAACTGAGTAATCGCGTTTTTAATTTTCCATACATTTGCCTGTAAGTTTTTCCTGCTACTCTTCGCGGAGAGATTACAGGCAAATGTATGGAAAATTTACAACGCGATTACTCGCATTCTAAGCTCAGCTGTATCCCTGAGCTTTAAAAAAAATGTTTAAATTACTTTCACTATGCTAGCTCAATTTGCATTGATAATTAATGCCCTGGGGATGATTATTAATTAATGTATAAGAGATTTCCATGTGCTCCATTCAATCCACTTTGCTCCAGTCACGGCCAGTGAGTGTCTTGGCTTGTAACTTCTGCAAAAACCGGCTTCTTTAACTGCGTCCTTCGACTGTCTTCTTCGACCGTGTTCTTTCTTGTCTGTATTTCATAGCTGACCAGGTTTTACATCACCCGGAGATCCCAGTTCCGGTGGTGGGTTTGGCGGATCAGAGAGAACGAGCGAACGAAGGTCAAATCAATAGAACCTTCCTGTTGCTCCGGCGCAGGCCCTTGAGGTAAACTTGTCTTTTCCGGTTGCGGTTTTTCTTTATTAGTGGGTTTTTCTTTATAGTGCCGTTATTTTCCACCAAGAGTAGCCGTTACTTTCAATTTGCTTTGTTAGCAAGGTGTGGATTCTTGCATTCCGCAACTAGCGAGCGCACGAAAGTCGAGGTCAAAATATTTTCTATTGCTCCGGCGCAGGCCGTTGTCATGCATTGTGGTAAACTTGTCCTTTTTTGCTGTAGTTTTCTTTATTTTATAGTGGATATTTTTCTTAGAGCGGGTTTTTACTTCGAGTAGTCGTAGTTTCAATTAAGGGTGGCTTCTTGCCTTCCGTTGCACATATATTTACAATGATATTGTGTATAAATAAGATTTTTATTAGATTTTGTATTGCCTGTGTGGCTAGAGTTTGATTTGCCTGTGGGTTTAAGGGATTTAAGGGTTCGTGTGGGTAGAGTCTGGTTTTTCTGTTTGGCTTAGGAGATATCTTTGCCTGTGTGGCTAGTCACGAACCAATCAAAATCGACTGTTGCCACGGTTAAAAGGACCATAGCTCGTGTATTTCCATGACAATAGTCAGCCAGTCAGGCGACACTGAGGTGGAATTATTCAAAATTACTCGGCTTTACTGAAAACGTTTCAAAGACAAAATATTGCATTTAACATATGGAAAATTTTAAAAAATGTGCTGAAATGTTTACCAAAAAGCGAAAAAAATGTTCAAATTCTGCTCAAAAGTCAATTAAGTGCTCAAGAGTGCTGGAAATGTAAAATAGTGCTCCAAATTCGAAAAAGTGCCCAGCGCTATCGGGACAGGCCAAGTGGAAAGATGTTTAAGTCTCTGAAACTGTTCCGGATCTGGAAAGGATTAGACTAAGAGATCCTGATAAGTTTGTTGCTGGAGGTATCCATAGGAATCCGGAAGCTTGGTAGACGATTCTCGAAGGTCATTTCTGCATCAATCATTGATTGGATATGGAATAAAGTAAAAATTAGGAATTTTAGTCAACCCTTTAAGGGTACTTATAAGGGATCTAAATATTGCTCAGATTTCCTACCGCAGAAGCGTTTTCAAAATCATGTGTCTTACAAAACATTTTCAAAATTTGTGTCTTAGGAGATTCTAAAGGTCAGTATTACTTGGAGCAGTTAGGGTGTGGGGAAAACTCGGGATGATAGTCCATCTCATTTGGTTTTACCCTGACTAACCGTAGAGCCTTCGAAACCAACACTGCTTGGATGCTACGTGTTTGAATTTGTGGATGAGAGATATGCCTTTTTCCCTGGTTAAATTAGCTGATGTTCTAAGGTATGTGTATAGGGGGTCCTACATGCGGAAGTGTGATGATAAGTCAGATTACGGTCACGTGTTACTCTCCGTATGTTCTCAGACATATGTTGGTTTTGAATGGGAGGGTTTTTGGTTTGTCTATACTACTTTTCCATTTGGGTGAAAAATTTTCCCCTACAAATATCATACCATAGGTTTGGCACCGTCCTGTACTCATTGTAAATAGATGATTCATTCATCGGGGCCATGGTCAGTCCTCCCAGCAGACCGAGGGGACCAATATAGACGTGACGCAACAACTGCTGCAATATTTTGTTTTGTCAGTCCTCGTTTATTTGGGTTACGCAATCGGCATAAGTAAGTCGGTTTTATCCCGACTACTTTTCTAGTAGCTTCGCTAGAGTACTTAGGTGTCGTGGTGGACTCTGTAAACGAAAGAAAGATCGCGGTTTCTTGGGCATCTCTGAGAGAACATATTTGGCTTGGAAGAAATATGTGGATGTGAAAATGCTGAAGCGTTTTCAAGAGAAATGTATTTCATTTTATTGGCGGTTCCTGTGACTAAATTTTTTATAAGGGAAATTGGCTCGGCGATTGCATCTGGTTCAGTGAATGGTCTTGTTTCGATTTCATCAGCCTTGCGAGAAGAATTGACGCACTCTGGCGATTTTTCAATAGACACCTGGCAAAAGTTTCTTCCGTGGCGAGACGAGAAGCCTCGGATTATGGCTGGGGTTGTGTCGTTCATTTGTCTTCCGGTGACCAGATTTTGAGTGACTACTGGGATGAGCGACACAAGGATCTCAATATCACCACCAAGGAAATGTTGGCTTTGGTAAATGCCTCGAGAAATCTCCACGCTAGTTTGAGGGATTGTCGAGTTCATGGAAGGGCCAGGGGAGTAAGAAGTCCCCTCAATTGACAAAGGCTGCCAAGGACCTTTTCTTCGTGCTATCGGATCGTAATATTCATCTTAGTCTGTTCCACGTCAAGTCTGGTGTTAACAAGGCGGATGACGATGATGATGATGATGATGATGGTGGTGGTGGTGATGGTGATGGTGATGGTGATGGTGATGGTGATGGTGGTGGTGATGGTGATGGTGACGGTGGTGGTGACGGTGATGGTGGCGGTGGTGGTGATGGCGATGATGACGGTGATGGTGCGGTGATGGTGATGGTGGTGGTGGCGGTGGTGGTGATGGTGGCGGTGATGGTGGCGGTGATTGTGATGGTGATGGTGGTGGTGGCGGTGTTGGTGATGGTGGTGGTGGTGGTGGTGGTGGTGATGATGATGATGGTGATGGTTATACTTTATTTATGTGTGAATTGAGGATCTACAATAGGTCCCAAGTAACAAGGAGCTAATTGGAGACACAGTATATTAAAAATGAAAATTCAAATATATATACAATAAGAATTACTTAGTAATATACTAATTAGAAATACAGTAATTTAAGATATCATTAGACATAAAATACAATGTAAACAACATTGAGATAATTATCAGAATAAATGTGTCAGCTGTCACAAAGCATACACGAGCAGTGTTCCTTAATTAAATTACTAAGATCTGTTCCTTCAATTCTCTTTTAAAAACTTGTAGTGTATCTGACGTCCTTCTGGTCCTTCTCGTCGCTTGTCAAAGTTGGATTTAAAGTTGTCGGATAGAGCGTGAGGCATGGTGAAATAATTTTTGGGGCCTCACGTGGGCACCCATTTGACCTCAGGGCTTTGAATTCTAACGCGCTAATTGGACAGGATGGAAGCCCTTTGCCACTTTTACTCCTTTCCCAAGTCCATGTTCGCAAGGCGTCAATTTTTTTTCTCAAGATTTGCATAAAAAATCCAATGTGTCTAATCCGTATGTTTTCCCTCCCTTAGATTAGTTGTTCCAGTATTGAGGTTTTTAATTTGTATGATTTCCAGATCTCGTTTACTGTAATTATCCCAGAAATTTGTCCACACCTTTTTTGGTGGCCTGAGCTGATGACTCGTTCATCTCATAAAATTTGCCTTGGTACCGAAGGGAACCCCCGTTTCGGTGCCCTTCTGGCCCCGTTCAAGTTTGGCTATAAACCGGTGCCTTGTCCTTTTACCCTTTGGGCTTACAGAGTATCGTTTTGATTCTTTGAGTGATTTTTTTTCGGTTTTCAATTCTTTGTGATCATTTCTTTCAGCCGCGTCCTTGAGTTCCTAAGATATGTACACCGTCGGTAGCTTGTCCTCGATGCTCCTATGCCAATGATGAACACGTTTCGCATTTTGTCAGCAGCGTGGCTATGCCAGGGACGGTGTTTATGTTTCCGAGATCGTAAGATTGATGAGGAGGTCCCTAAAGAGGGCTCTTCAGTGACAATAATTACAATTAGGTAAAATTTCTAAAAAGATTTACAAGAATAAGTAAAAAGAGATAAGATAAGAGTAACACTGAGCTTATGCAAAAGATGCAAAAAAAATATTCACAGTAACATTGTAGTACTAAGCTTAAGACCGACTTAAAAGGAAATTTTTAACTAAAATGGCCCGTAACTTTCCTTTAAATGTGCAAGCAGAGTCACAAAGCTTGAGGGATTTGTCCAGATTATTCCATAGAGTAACTACACGATAATAAAAACGTTCTTTGTCCAGTTTTCGATTAAAAAAGGGGGATTTGTCAGACGTGATAGCATTTCTAGTATGGAAGGATCGTGGGGAAAAACACAGGTTCATCTGTCGGGGAGTCCAAACCTCTCACAACAGAGAGTTGGTCAGGGTATTTCTCAGTGTCCTAAGAGACTTGCTTTTGAGACCGTGGACGCCCTAATAGGGAAGTTGAGGGCAATTTTTGTAGAACATGGAAGGGTTCAGAATGCCAATCAGTGTTGAACATTAGTGGTAAACCCGCTTCAGACTGGTCCGTAAAGTCATATTTAGCGGATGTTCGAACGGAACAGACAAAGGCGAGAGTTGTTCCGCGCCAGGCTGAGCCTTTCCTTCTTGAAGATTTGTTGAAGATTGTTGTTGAAGATTTCCCGCTACATCTGTTCCCAACTCATACATTATGCGAATCTCTCAGATTTATATCCTGGCGCGAACTCCCTCTCAGATTTATATCCTGGCGCGAGATCAGGCCATTCTTAAAGCCCATTTTTTTGGCGGGAGATCGTGCAGCTGATTTATTAGGTTTAAAAACGGTGGATATATTTATGTTTCCCGGTTAATTCTGGTTTGTTGTTTAACCATCTTTGGACAAAATTACCGAGGTCGGGAAATGCTCATGATTTTGGTTTAAAGAGAGGTACAAATGCGTGTGTGTGCTACCAGAGGAATTGAGTTGTATTTTAGTATTTCTAAGTCAGAGGGGGTAAAGTTGAATTCCGGTTTTTCGTTCCGATCTGTAACTAAGTCGGGGAATATTTCACCCCAGGGTTGGATTCAACTGCAGCCTAAGCTAGATTACTCCACCGTGTCATGATATGTCTAGTGCGCATTTTACTCTTCATGGTTTTCGTAGTGGTGCCGCAGTTTTCTTTAGCGCTTGCGGGTCGGAGTTTGCACGAAATCATGGATCATGTGGGTTGGAAGAATAGTAGAACAGCGTTGCACTATTTAACAATTATTCACCGAAGTGGAGGTGAATAGTGGTGGATATTTACCGAGCCGCGAAGCGGCGAGGTAAATATCATCCACTTTCACCGACACTGAGGTGAATAATTGTTTTAGTATATACCACACAAGCTGAATAATTAGCGGACCAAAACATTACTTTATGTATGACAATATACCGACAAGCGGTCGGAAATTGTAAAATCTCGCGCGCGCGCTGCTCGGAGGTGAATAGTACTTGCTAATCACCTCCGAGTTCAGAGCGCTCGAAAAGTACTATTCACTTGTGTGGTATATACTAAATTAAGTTGTCAAATTAATTAATAATTCATAAGACTAATTAAGACCAATCTACGGGTAGTATTTGAGTCACATGTATACCTCTCTAAACCCCAATAAAAAATCATTAACTTTCATAAAAGAGTCCTGCTCCGCTAATTAGTATGCATTAACAATCATACAGATCTCTACTGATTAACATTACAAACAAGACAAACACAATCTATTGTTTCATTTCACAAGTAACATAAAATATTCGCGTCCGACCTTTATGGGCATTTAAATGCCCTAAAGGTCTCCCGCTCATATTTTATGTATTACATAAAACAAATAGTGAATCCTGCGAGCACGGCTGTTAAATTTGCGGACTTAGACATAGAGACTAGCAAGACATATAAAAGTCTTAATAATTTAAAGGATTTTTCTCGAGCTTTCCAATATTAATTTAATGATAATGGTATGGACTGTATTTATAAGGTTAGCCATAATATCGGATATTGAGGTACATTGCATTTTCTTATTAGCTTCGGTTAGGCCATTAAGTATTTCTGGCTATGCAAACTAAATTTCCATTGATAATTAATGCCCTGGGAATGAATATTAACATATGTATAAAAGGTTTCCATGTGCTCTATTCAATGCACTTTGCTCTAGTCATGGCCAGCGACTGTATTGGTGTCCCGCCCACCATTCCCGCGAAGAAGCCGGGTTTGAAACCTACTTTTTCTTTTCGCCTTGGTTTGGAGCTTGTTCCAGGCAAGAGCGTTTCCGCATACCTCATTTACATGTCATAAATACCCAGGGCAGAATATTATACACTTATTGCGTGGTATTTTTTAGCGCGCACATGTAAAGTTTGTACTGAAAGAAAAAAAATCCTGAGAACAATTACATCTCTGTAAGAGCTTTAATGACAAACAGGTTTTCAAGGAAACACAAATATAATAGCTCAGTTTTGATTTAAATTTTGTTTTACTACTACGTCGTACTGGTTCACCAGAATGCCAAATACACCTAATTATGACAAATCCCTCACCTCGATCAAAATGATCTCTCTTGTTCGGAGAATTGACAGAACCTAGCTAAACCCGGGCTTATTTTATTGAGCTTTCAACCAGAGTTTGAGGAAGTCAGTGAAAAACAAAAGTCCTTTAGTTCAAAATTCCTTTATTCAACGAGCACGTGTGACCACAATAGGCGCGAACTTCCCCAGTTGAACTCGAGACATATTTGATGCGACTAAAATGAGACGAAACAAAAATAACAAGCCATAATTTGTCTGTGTTCATGGCACATTAAAAGACAACTGTTTTGGAGTTTTCGGCCCTATAAAAACTTCACAATAGAGGGCAAATATGTCCAATTGTTCTGAAGGCAATTTTCCACTTTAATTTATTTGCTCAACATCATTAGCTATTTTGAGCAACTGCAAAACAAAACAACTGTATGCAAGGCTAAGGAAGGCCACAGTGTCCCGTGATGCAATTGTGCACTTTGCATGACAATCAGAATATTTAAATAACAGCTCCATAACAGACTGTTGTTGTCAGTAGGGCCACTGTATATGCAGCTATCATTGATAAGCCCAGGAAGGGGGGACCCCGAGGAAACGTGGAGCAACTGTCCTATTTTTCATGTGGCTTTTTACATTTGTGATAAGTTTGGGTCCACTTCTCACATGAGGGAAAAATCACCTAAAAGCCAATAACATCAACTTATCTGATCTTTGTCACCTTTCTGTCATTTGTTACTCTGGCCGTAAAGCACTGAGTCTAGGATTTGGATCTGATTCTTTACTTTGACTAAACGTAAAGGTCAAATGCTTCACATCTGCCTCAGTACCATGAACCCCGCCCTTAGGCTGACCATTCATAACTGTATGTTTCCCAAAGAATGGGAACATAACCTCGTCTTGAAAAAAAGAACAAAAATGTCAGCTATTGAGCCTAACCGCAGACTGTGCTCAAATACTGCAGGGCATTTTTGGCTGCTCTCTCGTGAGCATAAGATTTAGTAGGCCCCATACCACTGCATACCGCAGGTGGTTTGGTATTAAGCTTCACAAAGCACAAGTAATTACCTGAGTATCCCTTCTCAGATATATCGTGATATTCGATACGAAAACCAGACTTTTTCCCCTCGCCTTCAAGCAAAGAACAAAACTCCTCACTGATATCTTCAATGAAAGAACCTGAAGCAGCACCACCATAACTTGCCATTTCCTCATCATCATCTTCTATGGTGTCATAAAGCTGGCTTGAAAGAAAGGGAGAGAAAGTTGATGACATGCGATGACTGGCAGGTGAACTTGTCGCAGGCACTGCTCCACAACCCTGGTCAGGAAAGCTCCTAAAAGGGATACTTGATGTTCCTGCTTGAGCACCACAAGAAGGACTCTGCAAAAATATTATATTGTTTAGTGTTATTTACATTGTCAAACTAGCACAACTTTATCCACCAACTAATGAGCTGCTTCATTTGGCTTGCTTCACTTTCAATCAACCGAGTCATGGTAGCAATGAATCAACCTTGAACCCAGGCTCTCTCTTTTCCTCCCTTCTCGTCAAGAGAGAGACCCTGGTTGGACCTGATCACGTAACCAGCAAAACAATACCACAGGGAGGGTGGGTCATTAAAGCCGTAACAGTAACAATTTGCCACCTCTCGCTACCATCAAATTTTTTACCACCCAGGTTTTGGGTGATCACATGATCACGTCCAACCAGGGTCTCTCTCCCAACAACAAGGAAGGAAAAGAGAGAGAGAGCCTGGGTTCAAGGTTGGAAATGAAAACTTGCATAGTTCCAAATATCCACATCAAAAACATTATTCCTTGTTCTTTACCTATAAAAATTCTTATGAAGCTTGAACAAGCTGCAACACTGGGCTGTACAACATTCAAGATCCTTCAATTGTGGCTTTCAATAACAGTTCTGTCATGTTCGCACCCTGCTAAACTGACCCTGCAGTCCACAGTTGTTCTTAATTTAGAGATAAAACTTCTTGTAACCTTGTTAATTTCTCTTTATTCTAATCCTCTCTCTCAAAAGCCTTAAATAATCACTATTTCAGTCACTACTTTTCTTCTCATTGGTGATGCAATTCTACATTACAGTAAACAAATTCAGAGTTCCTGCAAATAAAAAATTTGCACATCAAGCACATAAACACAAACTCAGCAGATCACAGCTGTCATTAGAAGACAACCTACCCACTGTATAGAAGTTTGACTTTCAATGGGGTTTGTAAACATGATCATTTGTTCACTCATTTTACTACAAATTTAATCTACCATTACAGGGAGTTACTGCGTAATGTAATGTGGTGCAGAGAAGAGTGTGTGTAGAGAAGTTCAAATATTTTAGTTGGGTACTCCTTTCATGGACACTGCACTATTTTATGTACCAATCATATCGCTGTTTATTGAGAACAAGAATAAGGGCCACAGGTAATCTCAAATAACAAAACCAACAAACAAACAAAAAGGGGGAAAGGCATGTGGAACAAACATCCCACAGCAACAGACAGCACATGCATCCATGGACTGTGAACAATTCCACTGCAAAATGGCAGATAGACAACAAAATTTATAACTGAACAAATAGATACATCAAAAAGGGCAAACCCAAGGGAACACACACATTACTGAATGAAAGCACAAGACAACCAAACAGGTGAATGAATTAGTGCTTGCCTGCATTTTGCTGAAAGGAGAGTTCCTATGAGATATTATTGCCAAATATATATTAAAACACTTCAAGTTATTAAAAAATTGCATTTGTTAACAGAAAATGTATTAAATGGTTGATGGAATTTTCTGAAGTGTGAAAATAAATATGGGGATGCCAGTGGACCCAGTGTGATGAGTGAAGTGGAACAAACAGATGTCCAGAGGGCACCCGACAACACAAGCAACTGGCTGAAAGGACAGGGAGCTACCCCCCAAACATGTGAATGAATCACTGTTCATTTGCATTTGTTCAAAGGAGAGTACTTCTTATCGTGTGATATTGTCGCAGATTATGCATACTACAAAACCTAGCAAGCTTACATAGCACAAAACAACAGTGGGAGAGACACAGTGAAAGTGACAGAGAGAAAATAAATATATATGAAATACAATAAATTATAGTATTAAAATTTAATTAAGTTAATTTTCAAAGGAAGGGGAGAGTTAAATGAGAAGTTTAAATAGCTTAATAGTCAATGCAACAGAAGGAAGAACTTTTCTCTATTTGTTAAGGCAAATTATAGAAGAAAACACAATACTCATTGTATAATTTCAATGCACTTGACACTTAAATTCTTTTTGTTCTTCTGAATTTCCTTTCAATTAGTTTGATGAGATTATTCAGTTCCTTGCTGAAAAGGTCCAACTGTGCTGCCAGCTGCTTCATACCAATTAATTTGCTTAGCATGTTCTTGTCCACAGCTATTTTATTCCTTTTTCTTACAAGTCTTGTCTTTAGTGGTCTCTTTTTTGACTTCTCTTGCTTCTCCTTCTCATGTTTTCTCTTTCTCCTCTGGAATGCAAATCAAGATACAGTGTAGTTGGGTTGGATTGTTGAATAGAAAAGGGAAAAATACAATAAGCAGGGATGAATAAGAGAGTTCCCTATTATAATTTCACAGGAATCAAGGGGAGTCCAGAGGAGCTACAAGGCTGGTAGGTTTTAATTAGGCGGGTAGGGTGAGTCAGAAATCTTCTTCGTATTTCCCTTAAAAATGTATGTAAGTATGGTATGTGATGGAACAAGAAACAAAACTAAAGCTATGATGGGCAAACACGATGGGCTACGATGGGCAATTTCAAACAAAATGATACCAGTGGCTGAACTGAACTATAAGTGGAATTTGGCAGTTAGTGATAACTGCAGCAATTATTTTGTGGGTTGGCTTATTTTTTACTTGGCTTAAGCTTGCTGAGCTTTTATACATTGCAATACATTGCAGTTTCCTGAGTGTATTAGCAAATACTTCTTTGTAGACGCTATCATGAAATTCAGGACTTACAAAATTATGGGACTTAGAGTTAAAGTGAAGGTTAAAGCATAAAGTTGAAATAGGAGACAACAGGGAAGCATTAAGGTCACACAGGACACTTAACTTGCCTATGAATAAATGCATGAGCCAAATTTTGGGGGTAGGTTTGTCATTTTCAAGCTTCAAATCTCTCAATTGTGAGAGTCAATTCTGCTGAAATTTGACAGGGATCTTGGTGGATGATGGAATCACATTGTGATTGTCGTTTTATAGGCGGATTGCAATTTACAGTGATATTTTAGGGGCTAAAGTTAGAAATGGTAAAACACAACTTTTGCATCAGAGTTTTGAGAAGCACAGTAAAGTAAAATAAAATTAATGGTTTTATGACTTAGTGATAAAGGATAACCTCTTCTGTGATGTGATAGAAGCAGATATCTCATTTTCAAGACTACTTGGTACTTATTGGCTTCCACAGGAGTGTGAAAATTAGACTTTGAAGCATCTGTTCATCTTTGTGAAGTTTGTTTTTTGCAATTTTGTTTCTGTCACATCACAGTATAGCATACATGTACTAAGTTTATCTTGCTGGAGTGTCAGTTACTGAAGTTCTATATCTGTGATAAACTCAGACACAAAATTGCAATATTTTCCTTCTCTGAATATTGCACAAGCCTGTTAATGTATTTAAAAACGTAAATGAAGTTCTAACTTTGAGATTTCAATCACACATGCAATAAGCAATACTTCCAAAACACAATGTATAGAATAAATTTGGAATGTAAAACTCTTCTCATAAATATTCCATGCATTATTGGAATCATTTGCACAGTTCATGCATCTCTTTAAATAAATAAACACCTAATGAGATTAAGTGTCCTGTGTGGCATTAAAACAAGAGTAGTTTGCTTACCATTGCAGAAGCTTCAACAAGGGTGGATGCTAACAGATAAAACCAGCAGGGACCAAGGCTTTTTACTCTTTTAAAACACTGCAACTTGTAGAATACTAGGCTAATATGTGAGTGCTCAGTTGAGAAAATGAAATGGAACAACAATTTAAGAGATGTTAGTTGATTGAATAAAAATTGAATTTAAGATGCAAATGGCACTAGCCGTCTCCAAGCAGTTTTTATGGAGTTATTAGGGACCTTTAGATTAGAGGACAAGGACATTAGGACAACTACGCATACAAGATGTGGCCGTGTGTAGCCTGGTACTGTAAAGTTGTACTCGTAGTCGGCTGTCGTAATTTTCCAGGAAGCTATCATTTTTTTTTGGGGGGGGGGGGTACCACCTCAAGGTCAGCTCACTCGAGCGTGAAGTTCAATGTTCAAACAAGAATATTGGATTGTACTGGAAGCACATTGCACTCTGCACCAGAACATACAGTGTATGCATGCAGAGTATCAATGTGGCATTGAAAGAAACAAATGTCACATAAAATTTAAGGAAGCAAATTGAAGTTACATTATTCCGATGTTGGCTTCTGAATGCTGAAAACAAGAATGTTACATTGTGATGCAAGCATATCTCACTGTACGTGGCAACACACACAAAACACACACTCAAAAATGTAGCATGTAAACAAACCGCCTTGAAAGTGAAATATGGATGTTGATTTCTGAATGTACAATGTGGAATTACAAAAGTTGAATATTGGATTAAAAAAACAAACATTAATCTAAAGCAACAATGTTGCAAACAAAAGCTTCAATTTTGGTGATGATTTAATATCATATTATTGGGCTCCCCAAATATACATGCTACATAAAAAATGAAGAGAAAAAATATATAATTCAAAATTGCGGCAAAGATGAGTAAATTAAGAGGAAACATGACTGTGCTTAAGAGAGTTTCACCCTATTGTTAAAATTAAGGTGATACAATTATGATTTCTCCCTTGCACATACGTTAATTTCCCCTTATTTCATCAATATAATTATTTCTGGTTTCTTGAACTCTCTACTGTGTCTTCGTTTCTTCCTGGTGTTTAGTGAGCTCATGATATTATTGTCAAGATTATCCTAAGCTTACCATTAATATAAATCCAATTTCCTACTAAAAAAAATACACAAAGTCAGAACTGAATCTGTTATTGAAGATATTATTATCCTTACAGTTAATTATTTTAATAATACATTTGGCAATACCACACCCTAGGACCTTTCTCTCTCTCTGATGGAACATAAGCAGACATTCATTCATATGTTCAGTTGCCTTCCTATGCTTTCATGTGGTCATTTCCATATTCATTTGGGTCATCTTCTTGTGGTTTAGTTTACAGTATATTGTGGTTGTTCCCATTTTGGTTGAACAACAAGTGTACCCTGTTGGTGCAGGTTGGTGTTCTGTCCATCTGTGTATTTGTTTTGCTCAGCTACCCCTGTTTTAAAGTTATTTCTTGCGCTGTTTTTTTCTTACTATTATTTTGGTTTATTACTCTTTCTAAAGTTTTCATTATTATTGTTATTCACTGCTCTTTGTTTCTTTTCATTGCGCTCTGCCTATGTTTGCTACTTTTGTGTTGCTGTTGTTGTTGTTTGTTCATTTGAGAGAATTTCTGCATCCCTCACTCTTTCTCTTCAATAAACAAAAATATATATTGTGTCCATGCTGTTACAGTATCATGTAGGTTTGTATTTACCATGGGATCAACTCCCTGAGTAATCATACTCAGCACATTCTCTGCTGAAAGTTTCTTTGCAGTCTTTTTGGCTTTTCCTTGTCCCTGAGCAACCACAGACCCAACCTAAAACAACAAGAATTATGCCTTAATTAATGTTAAATGCGCAAACTCCAATTAAGGTTTTGATTTTTTGCTTTGTTGTCAGTTAGAGAATCAATGAACCGGCTAATGCAACCTCGTATATGAGAGCTGCCACAGTGGAACTTGAATCAGCCCTAAAAAAAGGAGTTCATATCTGGGGACAATCTACACGTAGGAATGCAGACATATTTTACATAACCATTTTGAGGTAAAATATACTATACCATGCTGTAGAAAATACAGTCAATTAGAATGCAAGAAAGCCATTCTATGCGTGGGAATTCCACTCAACCCTCTCATCGTTCCCTGTATTAATTGTATACATGTAGGACTATGACAATATTTTCCATGGCATGGAATAAAATAGCTATGCAAAGCTTTATTGGAATATCATGCATCTTACAAACTCACCTGACTTGTATATATTTACCACAAAAATACAAGTTACTCCTATGATATTCCATGGTGCACCATTTGCAAGCATTGCATTACACTCACATGGTAAATTATTTACAGAAACCAGGAAATTGAATTTCTTTGAAATCAAAAGGTTGTTAAATTTTAAAGTAACAGATGAAAAACACAAACTGCAAACTTGAACATTTCCTCAAGGTTTTATATGTTTGCCATGCCATAACACAACATAAAATTTTCACTAAATGTGTTCACACAATCCTTTTCCTGGCTTAGGACTTTCAAGAGTTTGTTTACAGTTATTAAGTTCCAGCCTTTGACCCAAGAAAGCAGAAAACATCAGCAAGGTTTATAGATACACTTGTACACATTATTCCTCAGGATAGAGACCAGTCTGAGCACTAAGTGAGGCGCTTACACTTTATCATCACCAGCCCTGTTTCTGTCTTTTAGCTCACTTAATGCATGATCCTGTCCAATGTGGTGAAACATTTTATCTTCCCAATTGTCTGTTCATTGGTCATATCAAGTCCAGCTGTTCAATTCAGAAAAAGGGTCCAAATCACTATCAGTATTCTCTGCTGCAATCACTTCAAAACCAGAATCCAAAACCCCAACCCTCATAAAGCATTCCACAATGGTGCACTAAGAGACATCATTCCATAACAAGGCTGTCCAAATTCAGATGCTGAATTGCATGTAACTGTATATTGATAAATCTTTTCTGACAACATGTGGCAACATTGAACAAGTATAAATATTTGTAAATATAGTTCCTAAGTTTGAATGCCTGATTTGAAGGTCAAATGGCTACAAACTAAACTTCCTGTTCCTTGGCAGAAAGAAATCCTTTATATAAACTTGTACACCTTTGTGATGTTTAACATTATTTCAATAGATAAAGGTCTGTTAGCATTTAGAGTTTGCTGGAGTGGTTGTCTCATTGGGATACAGCTATAACAAAATAGCCTAAAATGATTTTAAAATATGGCTCGTGGCCCTGTTGCAGGTAAAAATTAAAATCCGATAAAATTTTTAACCTACGTTGACAATCAATTTCTTTTGTCTCATGGCTCCAATTGTTCATAATTAGGGCTAGGAGACAAAGAGAATTGAGATTCAACCTAGGTTAAAAATCTTTTACCTGAAGTTAATTTTTACCTGCAACAGGGCCATGAACAAGGCAGTGGAATTAAGGGTGTTTTCAGATAAAACTGTTTGCTTGGGACAAACAAATGTGGCTGTAATGTGGCTAATACTTAAGAAGCTGATGGTGAGGCAAGATCACTGTGATAAATGCAACAAACTAGATTCAGCTAAAATAACAAGTTATCATTTCAACTAACTGAGATCCTACTTTTCAGCAGCAGTACATGTATGTCTAACATTTGTGTACCTTGCATTCACAAATAAAGGTCTTCATATGTGGTTCTCCTGTTTCACTAATCAGGTCATAAGATGGTGGTGGCCAGTTGTTCTTAACGCACATCTCTTGCAGGCTGTTAATAGGACTAGACCCTGTGTTCGGACTGACAGATGCTGCTGGACTGGGTAGTTGTAAAGTGCGGGCTGCTGTCACCTGCTACAGAGTGAGAAAATTAATTCTTCTTAGTTTCATACAAAGTCAGGGGTGGATCAACAATTTTCTTAGGAGGAGGTGCACCCCTCCTCTTTTTCGTAGGAGGGGATACACCCCACCTTTATCTTAGGAGGGGGTGCACCCCTTTTTCTTTCTTAGAGGGGTGCACCCCTCCTCTTTTTCTCAGGAAGGGGTACACCCAGAAATATTTTGTCTTGAATCTGACGTTAAAAAATACAAGAAATTCTCAAAGAATTTGTAAGTGGCCTTTTTGACCATCCGAGCCAGATCAATATAGTTCCAGTCGATCTTGATTCAATATTTGTTGAAGTTTGCATTACAGACGATTCATGACTCCAAATGATTAAAATGTTTAAATATCGGTGAGCTATATATGGAATGTTTGCTGGCTTAGTGCTTAGTGGTTTAGTGTATTCTCTTCATACTGTAGTAATGCTGTCCGTGGTTCAATTCCCAACATAGTCAAGCTTTTTTCTTTGATCTTTTTTTTCTATTCCTTTTCACTTGATTTTCTTTTTCCTTTTGTCAATACTTAAATTGTAAGCTGATTTTGCAATTTAACATGAAAAAATGGTGAACCAATTCTATAGATATTCACTACTCGAAAAACCAATGCCAACTTCCGGTGAAACTTGACAAAACACTGGCACTTCAATTTGTTTGACAATTTGAAAGAAAGAGAAGAATTTGGTATAAACCAGCGTCTTAGATCTGTTGACCAGTTTCTTGAAGATAACCAATATCTCCAACACTGAAAATAAAAGCTACCTTCAAACAACGCCATGCAATCAAAAAGAGCTGTATTGTTGGTTTCACTTCCACTATTGCACCATCACTATTACTAAGTCCACCACTCGGTCAATACTTGTTTAGCATCAAAACCAGGTCTAAAGGTATGTTGGAGTAATTCAATTCTGACTAAACATTTCTTTTAGAAAGGCTTTCGCGATTTCTTACTCTGACCCCTAATTTATAAACATTTTTGTGCAAAAGAGCCTTTCAATTTGCGTGAATTAGTTGACCATGAACTAACACGAAACATCACTTCATATTCTGTGGCCCTTTCTTTTTCTTAACAATAACGAACAGTTTAATCTTGAATTACACAATAGTTTGCTCTCTCTTGTGGTGTAAAAGTTAATCCTTAACAAGAAAATACAACACTAAAGTACAATACTTTTCAAGTTGGTAAAAGTGTACACCAAACTGTATACCGGAAACGCATTTAAAGCCGTGGCTGTATGTTAAAATTGCTACTCATTCGTAGAGAAATGGCAGTTTTATTTTATGGTCAATGCAAAAATGGTTTCGGAATTCGAATAGCACATTGATTTAACTTTCCAATGATAAGTATAAAGCTTAGATACAAATTTTTATGCACTCATTCGTAGAGAAATGGCAGTTTTATTTTATGGTCGACGCAAAAATGGTTTCGAAATTCAAATAGCACATTGATTTAACTTTCCAATGATAAGTATAAAGCTTAGATACAAATAATTTTTACGCACCAACAAATCACTGAAAAAGACTTGTTTGAATATTTAATGAGATGTTTGAGGTTACCCTAATTTTATTACGTCCAAAAATCACTCGTTTTGAATATTTAATAAGCTGTTTGCAGTTTAGCTACGCATGAAGGTATAAAAGTTAGCTAATTTGTAACAAATTGTTACACCTGAAGAATATAACAGGTAAAAAAATGTTATCTAAAGTGTATTCGGCGTTAAACAAATTTTTGAAGATCTTTAATATTCTTTGTGTGTTTTGTGTGGTTTGGTTTATCAAGCTATAACTACTCAATTTTTCTTGCGATTCTCAAACCTTTTCAATATGTTGCTGAAAACCGATCAAAAGAAACGCTTTCAATTATATTGCTTTGCTATGAAATGCATATTGAAGTAATTCAATTCCGACTAAACATTTCTTTTGCAAAGGCTTTAATGATTCATAACTTTGGTGACCACTCACGTTAATTATTACAAAATTCTCTGGCAAAGGTAACTGATGAGCAAGTGGCCCAATCGGATAAAGTGTAGACTATGGACGTTGAGATATGAGGGTTGCGTGTTCCAAGTACCGTCAACAGAGATTAAATAGGTTATTTATTTACTTGTCATTGTTTCTTCCTCTGGCCGAGAGGGGTACAGGGCAAGTGACGGACAAAACGATGAGAAAAAAAAGGGTAATGCAAGAAGCGGCTCATCGCCATAGCAACAGCCATTTAACAATGACAGAATGACTAATCCAGAAAAATTTAATATCCATACCACCCAATAGGAAGACCTTTGGTTTAGTTTTATATTAGAATACATTCTCTCATTTGCATATATTGCAGGTAAATAAAATTTAACCTTGCTTGAATTTCAATTCTCTTTGTCTCATAACCCTAATTATTCATAATTAGGGCTAGGAGACAAAGGGAATTGAGATCGAAATTATTACCTGAATTTAATTTTTACTTGCAACATTTAACAAGTAGATTCCATGCTGCCGTGCGTCTGTTCAGTAATAGATGACATATGACGTCAAAATGTGGCAAAAACAAAGAAATGGCACACAAGCCGTAAGCGACTGTGTCACTGATGTTTTTGCCACATTTTGACGTCTTCTGTGATCTATTACTGAACAGACGCACGGCAACATGGAATCTATTTGTTTTATACAATAAAGAAACAAAATGCAAGTGAAAAACTTGTTTATTTTCACATTTCTGGAAAAAAGTGGGTCGTGATTACGTAATCTGTGCATCTGTCCTCTAATAGATCATAGCTAAGAACCAATCACAACGCATGAACTATTCACCTTATTATATAAATACTTGTATTTACACTGTAAGTCAGACTATTATACATAATGTGCTTACTGTATGTTATTCTATAGTCCCTATATATGACACTATGGTCACCATGCATGGACAGCTGTTTTGAACTTGGTAGGTCTCATAAACAACTGTATGGCATAACTAATACTTAGGAACAGGGATCCCACACAAAGTGATTATAATAATATTAATAATTGCTGTATACTTAATAATAATAATAATATTAATACCGGTAATAATAATAACTTTATTAACCCATTGACTACCACACTGGCCAAAACCGCCACGCAGAACCACATCCCTTGTACCGCTTGTGCCGTCATCACTTTTAACGCTCGTGGACAACTTTTACATGTGGCATGTGTAGGGGGAAGAGATCTTTCAAATCATACCCGAACGAGCACAATTCTGTCAAACAGGCCAGAGAAAAAACGAAAAAACCAAGTTACGTTTAGCCAAAAATTTGACTGAAAATCTTGTTCCACTGCCCACCTGCACTTCCTTCCATCAAATCCTACAATCCTAAAAGTTTTCCTCAAATCTTTTCCCACCTAAAGGAAGCCCAGAAAATGCCCAGCAAGAGGTCAAAACGAGAGTGAAACAAGAAAAGTGAAAGGTAGAAGGAGAGGGGGCAGTGAAACTTTTCAACCCAAAAACTATAGTTTGAATACTTAGTTTGATGTACAAAATGGTATTTTAGTTAGCCCCATGTGATCTGTGTCCTGATTTCATTTTTGAGAGATCTTGTTATAGTCTCTGTTCCACTAATAACCTCTGCTTACCCTACGTTTGTACTGATACGCACAAAAAATCGTTTCTTTTTTCTTCTATAAAATGGTGGAACACTGTTCCATCAGAGATCAGCTTTTCATCTTCTCTAGGCAAGCTCAAGCACAAACTTTTGAAATATTTGCATTTTCCATCCCGTAACCACCCTTTTTATATTGGGGATTGTCCAGCGCCTATATTTCACACTCGTTTGAGACTAAATTTCAGTGCCTTAACCCCTTGAGTGCCTCTATGACGTACTGAGTATGTCATGTTTATTTCCTCTCAGGTGCCTATATGACATACTGAGTACGTCAAAATTTTAAGACTTTATGTGAATCTCTTGGCACACAAGAAACAATTTGAATTGGCACCCAAGAACCACACTAGGTTTTGTGGGAGACTGGTAAGTAGTTTTTCATTCCTAGTCATAAGGCTATCAAATTACATCTATCACATTGAAATGGATATCATGGGAGAGACATTTTACAGACCTTTCAGAAAATGTATAGGTTTATACAGACAAGTAATTTTCAGTTTATTTGAAGTTTTTTAGAAGACGCCTGCTTCCAGCAAAAATGGCATGAAACACTGGTTACAAATGGTACCAGCAATCAAGGGGTTAAATTGTCACCTTTGTTTCTAAATTGCTGTCCTTCATCAGCCTGTGCTCTTTGTGATGCACCTGTTGAAGATGCAAAACATCATTTCCTGTAATGCCCATGTTTTGCTGTTCCGCATGTAAAGTTGTTTGCTTCCGCTGCACAATTGATTGGAAATAGATGGCATTGTGCCTCCAACAAGGAAAAAGTTGATTGGTTCCCAAATGGTATTTCTAATGCTAATTTTCAAACTAACACAAGGTTGTTTCAATTTGTCCAATTGTTTATTTCTTTGTCCAACCGTTTCTGTTCACTTCCAATACTTTGTGTGTGTCTTGTCTGACCGTGATGTGTAATCGTGTTCTTTTTTAGCTGAGCTCTGGCGGCCCGAAGGGCCACCAAGTGGAGCACCATACTTATAGCAACCTGTTAACTGCTTTTCTCATGTAAAAATGGCTAGCGGTATTGCTCGTGGGTGCGCACAACACCAACGATGTTGCCCAATAATTAATAATATCCTAATAATAATCATAATAATCCGACATGGCAGCCATACTCCAGCTGATCACCTAGTTTACAGCATACAAGCGTACATCTTTGGTATAGGGCATCCGTGTCATGGCCAATTGACAGCTGTCAAAACAAGGTTTCTGCTGACCAGTATCATGTGACCATATCGCATGCTCAAGTTTAGAGCTCACAGAGGTCAGCTGTTTTTTTTTTAGTTGACCGCTGACCAGGTAATGGTTTTCGATTGGATCGCAGGCTTAAGTCAGGTTAACTTAAGCAAAATGAGAGACCCAAGCCAAAAGGAGGCTTCATTTTTCAAAAGCTTTCTGCGGCTTGAGATTTCACATTCAGTTGGTTTCTTCATTTTGAGCAAAACAACTTCTTTTTTGAGCAAAACAACTTCATCTCCTTCAAAGTTCTGTCTTTTAATTTGCGTAAAAGGCATAAAAATCAAGAACTACTTAAAAGATATTCCGGAAGGTAAATTTTCAACTGATAAAATGGAAGAGGAAAAAGATTTTTCTCAGGAAATTCTTAAATTTTGGATCCACTTGTATTGCGCCCGGATTGTGTGGTTGAAAAACAAAATGAATTAACACTTCAAGGGCTTGTTCACTTTACCTTGGCATCTTGCAGCTCACCAAGAAAGTTCACTTAACAATTTACCGGCATTAATGGGAGGAACAAGTAGCTCAAACTTGATGGAAGAAGTTCTTTCTTTGGACAAACCGTTTGCTATTTTTGTAGATGCGTGTTTTTACTAAAGTGGATCGATGGGTATTTTCAAGTGGTAGAAAGCTCGACAACACAGGCAACTTAAATAAATTGAAGCTTAGCATGTGGTTTAGTCGTTGTTACTTTTGTTCAGGAAGGAAACTTGTATTTTTGTCTCGACTGGATATAAATAACAATCTACTCGTTTTGGACACAAAGAAGTAGCTGGTCAAATTGTTTGTTGTTTTGCCACTGTAGCAAGTGAAGGAGTGTTTTTCCTCCGCTTGGCTGACAGTACATGTTTCTCGACGTCTGTGTTTCTATAGTGTTAAGAACTGAAAGAAACGTTTGCCCTTATGTTATTAACACATAATCACAATGAATCCTCGTAAAGTATCACTTATGTTTTGCGCAAATTATGAGGGCAATTTCAGCAAATTTCTGAAAACACAAGTGATATTAATCCTTAATTTTACTCTGCCCCATGTGATTACCTATCCAAACTATCAGGATTGTTTTCCTTTTTCTCTTTTCTACAACATTTAAGCTTATGTTTAAGCTTAACTTACTATGAAATATGTTTGTTAAGCCCCGACTAAAAGATCAAACATTTTCATCCAACATCGTGTTTGTCACACATGACGTTTGGTGGCTAAATGCATAACAATGTTTGAGCAAACACTGGTCACCAAGTGAGTCCAAAAAATGATTTTTGCGTATTATCGCTCAAATTTTCAACGTTATGTGGTTCATTTGGTTGCTTTTTACTGTTTGTGCATGATTTGTTTGTTGGGGTGGCTAAACAATCAAAAATTTGTTCGTAATGCAAAATTTTGAATGAACATGTTTGATCTACAGTCAAGAGACATAAATATTCGTCACTTTCAATATGGCGGCATTTGTTTATGTTTTTCCACACGTTCAATTTGGCACAGCTTGCGACATATCGAGGTTGGCAATGACCTCAATATTTAGTGAGATGGCCCTTCATTTTGATGACATTGTCTAGTTGATCAGGAATGGAGTGGTAAAGCTTCCTTATGTATTCCAAATCGATCTGCTGCCACACACTCTGAATCGCACGGAAGAGGTCATTCTTGGTCATGATATTTGTCATGGATTTTTGTAACTGTCTCTTGATGTAGAGCCAGATATTTTCTATTATATTCAAATCTGGAGACTGTGCTGGCCACTTCATGAAGGTTATTTTGTTTTCATCTTTGTAATTTTCTATGGCATGAGTTCTGTGAATGGGAGCATTGTCAACCATGAACAGGTACTCATTATCTTCAAAATACCAGGCTATTACTGGCCACAGATTATTTTCCAGAATGTCAATGTACTTAGCGGAGTTAATGTTATCTTCTACAGCAGCCAAAGTTCCAACACCGTCATAGCAAATACATCCCCAGATCATCAAACTTATCTTGCGTTCAGGGCGTGGACAGATGAGGTGCAGATTGCACTTTTCATCGTCTTTTCACCAAATATAAACAGGGTTGTTTGCACCGAGAACAATATGACTTTCGTCGAAAAATATTACTTTTCTCCAGTACTCATCTACTGTGTGACTTTTTCGCTCTTCACACCAGTCGACTCGCTTTTTGCAATTTACCTCCCAAACCACAACTTTCTTTTTTGCTGACCTTCGTTTATATCCTTCTGAGTGCAAAACCCTTTGCACAGTTTTCTTGCTGAAAGTTTGTGTTTAGCACTCGTTAAGCTTCAATGTAATGTCCTGTAAGTTTAGTCGTCTGTTCGCTTTAACCAGACGAAGTAAAGCGTTTCTATCTCTATTTGTGAATTTCTTTTTCCTTCCACTTCACTTAAGATTCTCCACCAAGCCAGTCCTTTTGTAGTTGCATAGAACGCTTGTGATAGTCATTCTTGGAATGTTCAACAGTCTTGACAGTTCAGCTTTGTTTTTCACTGATTCTGACAGTGCAACAATCAATTCCTTCGTTTCTGTGGTTAGTTCAACACTTTTTCGGCCGATAGTAGTTCAGAAAAATATTTTTCAAACAACAACATAAAAAATTATCAACCTTTGATCAACACAACTTGATGTCTCGACAGAAACGAAAAGCAAGGTGATATCTCTTAAACAAACCGCTTGTAATTTCTCTCTGTACCAAGCTTTGCAACCGATTTTTCAATCTTTTGTTAAGTCACTTGTTTCTTTATATGTTCTGTGTTTTTTCCCACAAAAAAAGGCAAATGACGCGGCCTGTCTCAGGTTTTCCCACTCTTAGTGTGCAAATGCGAGTGAAAAATTCTCACGCCATTTTCGAAAGTGACTAATAATTATGTCCTTTGACTGTAGATCAAACATAGAAAGCCATCTAACGCACTATTGAGAGAGGTGGCTAAACCTTCAAACATGCTTGTCCAATGATGTTGGATGAAAAAATTTGATCGTTCTTTGATTGCTAAACTTGTTTTCGAACAAACACACATGTTGACTATATTGTTTTCTTGTAATGTTTTGTTTTTCTTGTAATGTCTTGCTTACTGGCGCAAGGAAAGCCATGCGGTGTTGCTCAATACCAGTAAAAAATAGCAACAGTGGAGCTCCGGCGGCCCAAGCGGAGCACCATTGTAGTTAAGAAAATGTGGTAACCCATCTAATCAAGAAAATTTGGTTTTGGCACCGTACGTACGTCGTCCGTACGCCTGTACGTCCACCCTTCCATGTATGCAATGTGAAATGTCCTATTAATTGTGTGTTGTAACCTGCGTTTTGTGTACATCTTTTGATAGTGGACATCAATGTTATGGCCAACTGACACCCGTCAAAACAAGGTATCCGCTGACCAGTAGTACATGACCATATCACGGGCTGAAGTTAAGATCTTATCTAGGTCAGCTGTTTTTTTGAAGTTGACCACTAACCAGGTACTGGTTTTTTTATTGGATCGCAGGCTCAAGCCAGGTGTAGGACACCCAAACCAGAATGAGGCTTAATTTTTCATGTGCTTTCTGCGGCTCAAGATTTCACATTCAGTTGGTTTCTTCATTTTGAGCACAACAACTTTATCTTGTTCGAAGTTCTGTCTTTTAATTCGCGTAAAAGGCATGCTCCAGAATTTTCAACTGATAAAATAGAGGAGCAAAACATTTTTCTCAGGAAATTCTTAAATTTTGGATCCACTTATATGGCACCTGGATTGTGTGGTTGAAAACAAAATGATTTAATGCTTCAAGGGCTTTTCACTGTACCACGGCATCTTGCAGCTCACCATGAAAGTTCACTCACCACGAACAATTCACCGGCATTAATGGGAGGAACGAGTAGCTTAAACTTGGTGGAAAAAGTTCTTTCTTTGGACAAACCATTTGCTATTGTTTGTATGCGATTACCTATCCAAACTATCAGGATTGTTTTCTTTTTTCTCTTTTCTACGACATTTAAGCTTATGTCTAAGCTTAACGTACTATGAAATATGTTTCTTAAGTCCCGGCTAAAAGATCAAACATTTTCATCCAACATCATGTTTGTCACACCTAATGTTTGGTGGCTAAACGCATAACAATGTTTGCCCAAACAGCGGACCAAGTGAGTCCACAAAAATGATTTTTACGTATTACCACTGAAATTTTTGACGTTATGTGGTTTCATATATCATTCACAGTTATGTGGTTTATTTGGTTGCTTTTCACCATTTGTGTACAATTTGTTTGTTGGGGTGGCTAAACAATCAAACATTTGTTCGTAATTTTGGATGAACACGTTTGATCTAGATCAAACATGGAAAGCCATTTAATGCACTATGGTGAGAGGTGGCTAAACCCTCAAACATGCTCTTCCAGCGATGTTGGATGAAATATTTGATCATTCTTAGATTGCTAAATTTGTTTTCGAACAAACACTCACGTCGACTGTATTGTTTTCTTGTAATGTTTTGAGGTTTTTGAACCACAGGCAATTGTTTACTGCTCAAACCATAAAATATTGCCGCAAGAAAAGCCATGCGGTGCTGCTTAATACCAGTAAAAAATAATAATCGTGGAGCTCCGCTCTTAGGCTTGGCTAAATCTATATATTAATCATGGAGCTCCACTTTTAGGCTTGGCTAAATCTATATATTAATATGCAATGTAAATATAATAGCATAAGCTCTCCACATGTAGACGAGCTCTTAGGGCAAGTGTTGAAACACATATTGTTTATATATATAAAAAAAAACTTCTGTAAATAACAGGAATACACAATACAGATCGTTTTTCATCTTGGTGACTGTTAACCATCCACAATGTTTTTAGTATTCAAAAGTGTACCGCACCATTCAAAAGTTTTTTCTTTCATGGTCATGTGAGCTACATGTACCAAGCATGGCTGTGATTCAAAACATCTTGAAACCTTTCCAATTTATATATAGCAAAAATAGCTTGTCTTGGCACGTTAGTTAGTGTTTCTAAGACATCGTGGATAGAAACTTTCCATAGCAACGATATGCTGGCAAGCTTACCTGCGATATTCGAGGTGAATTTCCACTCAAGCCAGCACCATTTCTAATCTTTTCCAAAGCACTTTCAGCGGCATTCGCTTTAGCTGTCTTTTTGTTTGGCCCTGTCCCCCTGCATTTCAACAGACGTCCAACTTTCACCTCACAAGTAAACAGCTTCATATATGAGATAGCCAGTTCATCAACGTCATTAAAGTTAGCGGATTCTCCCACATGAGCTGCCGCTTCCAATAGCAAACTCACGGGATTTTTCGACATGTTTTCTGGGGAAGATACAATTGCACTGAGCTCGCGTAACTTGCTGTCCGCCATGTTGAAATTTCAATGTAAAGAACTGTATAAAAACTTGAATTATGAAATCGTTCTCCTCAGTTTAAATACTCTAATTCCTGAGCCACTCGACAAGCAGGTCCTGAAGACACCGTCGTTGGGCCATCTCCATTCGTACGTCCTTATGTTTTTCCGAGAAAAACCACAATTTTTAAAGTCATGTACTTAACCCAGTCTCACTCGGTTTTTCGAACGGTGACATAACGATGTTTTCGGACACATACATACATACATACATACTTTATTGGCTCGTCCCCACGGGGCTTTTCAGAGTCAATTTTACATTACAAATGAACTCAAATAAACTCAACATGATAAGAATCCCAACTGGCCGGAGGCAAACCAAGTTGGCTATTTACAAGGATGACCGAGGACTTGAACCAGGGACTACCCAGAACAAGACCAGCTAACGGCCAGAGTGGGATTTGAACCCGGGGCTACCGCATTGAAAATCCATCACCCTAACCGCTCGGCCATCCTGCCGTACACGTTTTTTGTGTACGGTGTTTGACGTTGTGAAGGTAAGTTCATTCCGTACAATGAGTGTTTCTTACTTAAACAACGACTAATTTGGGAAAACCATCCCTTTTACGTAACAATAATTTCAAATCCGTGGTCAAATACCTAAAATATGGAATCTGGAATCCGGAATCCGGAATATGAAATCCGGAATACGGAATGTAAGGAAGTTTGGAATGAAATTTTGACAAAGGTTGAAGTCGCTTAGGTAATAATATGGTCAACAAATTAAATGATGACTTAGCCTGAGTTTTGCAGCAATCAAGCCCGTGAAGTTTATTCTAGGGCAGCATTTTAATACTTTGGTTTTGCTTTTAATAAACCGCCTGATTCCTTTAAAGCACACGGCTTTTAATCACACCACAATGATAGTAATCAATGTATTGTACATTTTGAAAATTTTAAAATCAAATCATTTTAATTAAAAGCACCTTCTCTTATTCTTTTTGTCGATGAAAAGTGTTAGGCCTGTCCACAAGTTGACGGCAACTTTTTGAACAACTTTCGATTTTCGATCAACTTTTTTTATTTCGAGCAACTTTTTTTCCGTTTTCAATGTTTTGTTATTCATTTCAGCTTGATCATTATAAAACAAGAGCTATTTTTTGCTTATTATTTTTTTACCTTCCCAAATGAAAAATGCCTTATTTATTGCTCCAGGGTCTAACAGACTTTCTTATACTTGTGCTGTGTAATGTCCATATTTGCTCGCACCCACTGAATGAACATCAAGAGCAAATAACACTTCTTGGGGAGGGAAACTCTGATTTTATCCTTTAGGAAGGTAGAGGTCTGGTAACGAGTATGTTGCTATGGTGACATCATAACCACTATCACAATGTGTAGCTCTGGCAGCAAATCAACCCTGCAAAATTTCAACCCTTTAGACTTAGTATTTGCACAGATATTCCATATTTTGTGATTTTACTTCACTTTGGACCCACCTTGTGACGTCACAAGTCCTCTAATTTGCATAAATCAAAATCTTGAATAACTCGACAACCAAGAGTGCTGTCAATAAAATAAACGCCGTTCTTCATCATTTTGAAAGCTCTTTCGAACAAGCTAATGAAAAATTTTGTGTCATATACACTTTAATTGGAGAAAAAAAGAAGACAAAAAATATTTATTACAAAAAAATATTTTTGTAAATGCCCCACCTGGAAATGATAGCTATGGGGGCTGGGTGAGGATTGTCTTAGAGCTTTCGTTTGCTTACAACATTTTCATCCTCATACAGTTGTACCGTCTTCTGTCATTGCTCTTTTTTTCGAGGGGCTTTCCAAGAGTCGTTCCTTTACTGAAACCTAAGTCAGTATGGTACCCAATATACCTTGAAACTTTTATATAGGAACCTCGAGCACGCAAAATCCGCTGCTCTCCACTTCTGATCGGTTGAGGATATCTACAACAACTGAGGACTCGGTCAGGCATACTTTTACAGTAGGCGATAAACGTGGTTAACTGCTCCAAGAAAGATTTTCTTCCCAATAGCAATGCTTCTCACTCCCTTTTTGCAGCGAGGGCTGCACTGCATGAGCCTGTTTGTTTCTTAAGGTTAAACATGTACGAGGTTAGTGTAAAATCTCGCGGGTCAGCTCTTTAAGTTGCATTTAATAATCCTGCATACGGTCTTTCTTAATAGTTATCCCTATATCCCTCCACATGCACTCATCTGGAAAGAACAAACCAAGTCCCAGACTAAGACTTCACTCCGTCACCTACCTCCTCCTGTAAGACATCTATCGTCTTCTTCGGTTCTTTTAACCCTCTTATTAATTATTAATTCCAGTTTCTAGATTCCGGATTCCGGATTCCACATTCTGGATTCCGGATTCCGGATTTCGGATTTCGGATTCCGCATTCCGCACTCCGCATTCTGCATTATGCATTCTGCATTCCGCATTCCGCATTCCGCATTCCGCATTCCGCATTCCGCATTCCGCATTCCGCATTCCGCATTCCGCATTCCGCATTCCGCATTCCGCATTCCGCATTCCGCATTCCTCATTCCGCATTCCTCATTCCGCATTCCTCATTCCGCATTCCGCATTCCGCATTCCGCATTCCGCATTCCGCATTCCGCATTCCGCATTCCGCATTCCGCATTCCGCATTCCACATTCCGCATTCCTCATTCCTCATTCGCATTCTGCATTCTGCATTCTGCATTCTGCATTCTGCATTCCTCATTCTGCATTCTGCATTCCTCATTCTGCATTCCACATTCTGCATTCCACATTCCACATTCCACATTCCCTATTCTACATTTCGGATTCCGGATTCCGGATTTCATGTTTTAGGTAAACCCTGCACGACGATGTTAATTAGCTGAATGCCATCGACTTTCGTGCACCTTATCATTTACTTTGAGCCTGCTCAAATTTCTCATCATAGTTATTCATGATAGCTTTCCTGTTTGACCATGTGTATTGGTTTCTTCCTTTCATCCAGTTCTCTCTGGTGCCCTATTCCAGTTATGTTTCAATCAAGTCCTGCAACAATACAGGCTTTGACTGCCCTCTTTCGTCATGAAACATTCTTCATACTACAGAACACCATTTTTATATGACAGCAACCTGGCTTTAGAGACTCGGCGCGTGAGCTTCCACGACTTTCAGTAAATTATCATTGGCCATCCCAAACCTCTTCAAGCTGTTTGACCAAGAAAATGACACAAGTGTAATTGACAATAGGCAATGATAGTTGATGGTTTAGAGTGCCTATCACCCTTATCCAGTGACAACAACTTCTGATAATTTGTGTCTGCCAAAGACATTATGTGAAGAAATAAATCTTATTCTGTCCTTTGCCGTCTTTTTATCAGGACAAAATCCCCTGGATTTGAATTCAAAAGGAGCAATCGAAAGACTGCGAACTAACTACGTTGTGACGTCAACCGAGTATCTCGTCATCCCTTATTATTCACTTGTCTCTGAGTCAGATTGACTTTCAGACATTTTCTCAACCAGAATCGTGAAGACCTCAAGATTTCGCACTGAATGGCTTATAGTT
>JAEMWC010000145.1:690000-762500 GCA_016490735.1 Pachyseris speciosa | reverse complement strand
CGCCATCCCTCAAAGTTGGAAAAAACTCCTTAATTGCTCCCTTGAACAAAGCTCAACACCGCAAATATTAGTAGCAGAAATGACTTGCAAAAAAATTTATACTAAGCTGCTGTCTCTTCGATCAATGCCTCCGCCGACTTGTGAGAAAAGACTCTTAAATTTTGGCTACCAGAAGGATGATTTGAGAAAATTATATCTATTGCCCTTTGAAGTAACAAAAGAAGTAAAGCTATCAATGTTCCAGTACAAAATTATTCACAATATTCTGTGCACCAAGAGCTTATTATTCAAAATGAAGAAAGAAGACTCCCCACGCTGCCCTTTTTGTCCAGCAGATCACACCATCATTCATCTTTTCACTGATTGCGCGCAAGCCACTTTGTTCTGGAAGGAGTTTCTGGATTGAGCTTCGCGCATGGTGAATTCAAATTTATCGCTTTCAATAAAAGAAATTATGTTTGGTATTATTAACAACGATTCTAAATTCTGTTTAGCCCTCAATCATTTAGTCATTATAGGAAAATATTTTCTTTATGTAAAAGCTCTTAACGGTAAATTTTACATCTTTAATGAATTTGTTTCCCTTGCTCGTGATAAAATTAGTCTAGAAAAATATATTTCTTGTACGACTGGTCATGAAAAAGATTTTAGAACAAAATGGTCTGTTTTGGGGTCTCTTTTAAATATGTTATGAAATTCCACTTACTTAACTGATTGCGCTCCCATTTAATTTAAGTTACTACTAATGTTTGTATTGTGTTAGGTTTCTTTGTTGTCAGCTTTAAGTTGTAGTTGTCGTTTTGTTGTAGATTGTCTTTTGCGAATATTCACTGTACGTGTGTATGTTCAATAAAGCTGTGTTGAAGAAAAAAAAAATTTTAGTCGTTAGCCATTGCCAGATTTGACAAATTCTGTAACAGTTTGTTGTCCTTTACATTTTTCACAGGTGTCATGTACAGAGCAAGCTTAATACGTTTTGTGAGGAGTGCATCAGCCTTAACAGGGCATTTCTACAATACCTCAGTGTATCATGATAATGACCCCTTCACTCGAACATCACATTCTGCAGGTCGCTCAGAATGGGCAGCACTAAATGAAGTCATCTCTGCTATGAAAACTGTCCCTGAACTGCTTGAAACTTACATGAATTTCCAAGATACAGCTCCCATGGATCAGAGAAACAGAGTTACAGTGCTGTACCACATTACTGACATTGTACAGAAAGATCAACAGCAAAGAGGTTTCTTAAATTCAGATAAATTTCAACAGAGGAAAGTCTGTTTTTCGACTTACTTGATCAGATATCACAGCATATTTCCGAGAGCAATGGCAGAGATCTTGCCATGATCATGTGGTCACTGGACAAAATCCAAGCAGGCCCCAGATTGGCTAATACCTGTGAGAAAGAGATTGTGTCCAGAGACACTTCAGCCTTTGAGATTAGTGCAATGAATCAGATTTTGAGTGGACTTGCTGCTTTCAACATGAACAACAGTCAGTTTTGGGCAAAAGTCGAGAATGTGATTTTGTCTGGTGAGATACCAATCTGTTATTTCAGCAGTCAAGAACTTATAGGAAGCCTTTGGGCGTTTTCAAAAGCAGGGAAAGGATCCAAAGAACTTTTTGAGCTGTATCATGAAGATATTTATTTGAGGGACATAATTTCTTTCACAAGTAGTGAGTTACCTCAGATGGTTTTCACATTTGCAAAGAATGGCATTGAAGCTGAAAAACTATTTTCCCACACCGAGCAAGAAATCTTGCAAAAGGGTCTTAAAAGGTTCTGCAACATGAAATTCTTCTTAGCTCTGTGGGCATTTGCTAACTGCAAGTCTGAAAAAAGCTATGAACAACTTTTCATGCAAATTGACAGAGAGCTTGAGTCACATGGAGTACAGGGATTCCAAAACAGGGACCTTTCTAACTTGGTGTGGTGTTTTGCAAGAGTGGGTGTTTACGACGTCAAAGTGTATGATGCCATCAAAGATAAGATTTTGGCTCGAGGGCTGGACAACTTTCACAGGGATTTCCAACTTTTGTGGTCTTTTGCAATGGCAAAGAAAAAGGATTATGTTGACTTCCATGAGAAAGCTGCCTCAGAATTTTTGTGCCTCAACATTTCAAAGATTGATAAAAGAAATTTGTGTATGTATGCTTGGTGCTTTGGAAGACTTGGAATAACAAATGAGAGAGTTTATCAGGCCGTTGAACGAGAGCTTCTCAGACGTACGGAATCCTATTTAGAGTACAAGCACATTAAACTGTTACTTTCAGGATTTGGTTGTGCCAAGAAAGGAAGCCAGGAGTTTTGGGAATTTTTGGAGGCAGCCATCTTAAAATTGGATTTCTCTACCCTAAAAAGTGACGACATTGCTTGGTTTTTGTGGCCATTTGCTGCAGTGAAATACCAACCATCTCAGCTTTACAAGTCTGTTGAGAAAGAAGTCCTTCAACGCAGAGAATCGCAGTATGCATTGAGTGAACTCGAAAGGATGAAAAAGCTGTTTAAACGTTTAGACAACGATCCAAATAGTTGATGCAGCTGCCTAATTAGTAGCAGAAATTAAGTTTGTAAACTTGACATCTTTTGCGTAAAAGCTGTTTACCTAGTCTCCTACACAGCCGTTCTTTGTCTCGTCACACAACGCTCCTCGAGGAGCGTTGCGTGACGAGACAAAAAACGACTGCGTTGGAGACTACTATTTACCTTTTTGTTGTTTACAGTTTCACGGCTCTACCTCGGTGTAAGAACCTGTGAAACACACAAATGATGTAAACCAAAGAAAACAAAACATTCTAAATAATATCATATAGCAAAACAATACCTCAATCAAAACAAAGAAAACCTCATCAGGTTCTTACACCAAGGAAAACTGTGCAATCTGATTGCTGGAAATAAAAAACCTCCCAACTTTATAATGTGGCTTAGAATGAAAATCTTCAACACCGTGGATCACAATTTCAATAAAATAATTATTGTCCACATTATACATTGTTGTCATCATCTGAATACCCTTTGTCATATATAAATTTCAAGTTCATTGTTTGTGTCTGCCTTTTATAGGTTTTTCGGCCTTTTTAACCAAAGTGTCTTGTAAACAAAATTAACAAATTAGCTATCAGGTGATAGCATTACCTTGTCTAGTTTAATGATTGTTTATGATTCAAATGGTTACATTGGTGAATTCACAGTCTCGAGATGTTTCGTACTGGGGTGTATTTTGCCATTGTGGGTCTTGCTTTGGTTTCTGAATGTGAAACCTTACTCCTGTTTGTTGATTTGTTTGTTGAGGAAAAGTTCGCGCGTGCATTTTTTTATTAGCGACTTTACATCAAAGAAATCAGCTGTTGAGATTTGCCTCAATTTTAAACTCTAAGCACGCCTTAATTTTAATTTAATTTAAGCACTTAAGGCTTTTTTACGCCTCCTACTAAAACACCAGCGCCTACCACTGACATCAAAGCAGGTTGATGAATTGTTCAATCTTGCCTCTTCATTAAATTCCCTTTTAAACGAAATTAACGTTTGAATTTGTTTCTAAAAGTCATGCTCTCTAATCTTTTTCGCAGGAGCACAGTAGCAGTATGGAGAGAATAAAAGTATTCATACTAGTTCGATATGGTGAGTTTCTACCATCGAAATGAAATTAGATCCAAATACACCTTTTTTCAAAAGCATACGGTTTTATATGACGCGCACGTGTCCGATTATCGCGAAGATAGCCTGACGCTGATTGGCTAAAAGACAAGATATCACATGAGTCATACCGGAAGTCAAGCTTTCAGGCAGGGTTACTCAGCGCCATAGTACGGGGAGGACCCCTTGCCCTTTTATATACCATTTTTGACAGAAAAGGTACCCCTTTCGTATACCTTCCATTGACAAATGGTATCCCTTTCGTATACCTAAACCAGGAAGTCCTCTTTTCATTTTCAATAAATTAAAACAGTACAGTCGTAAGGTATGTGTGTTCGAAATATTTTAATGAAAGGCCCTTTTAAATACCTCGACAGATTTCCCTACCCCCTTTCATATGCAATTCCTACTCTTTCATATACCTGAAGTGTGAAAAAGGTACCCCTTTCGGGCGGAGCCTCCCCGTATAGGCCATTATAGGGAGTACCCTTCCCCCCGGGGCTGTTGCTGCTGTAAAACATGATTCTTTCCTTTCTCTGACTTCTCTGGCCTTTTTAAGACGAGTACATGAATTTCTTTTGGAGGATTCACTGCCCGAACTATCGATGAATGCCTTTTGAAGCTCAGTAAACAGCTTCTAACAATTTACAATCTTCCGCGGGCGTGCGCACCTTTTACAAACTGAACTTCGGCGGTCTTGGGCCACACCAATTCCTATATCACGTAATAATTCAGCAATGACGACAGGCTTGTCGTTTAAAAAGGGCACTGTACAAACGAAAGAACCATTTTCTTTTCGTAAATTTGCACGACATAGTTCGCAAAACTCTGGCCCGAGGCCATCCTATATCCGTGGGACGATCACAGGAAAACTTCCCGCGCTCAGAGGGCGCTCTTTTTCCTTTGACATATGTCAGTTACCGGAAGCAATTTTAATTGGCTAATGATAACACACGCTGTGTGGGGGTGGAGGGCTTCTGGGACGCTGTTTGTGTCAGAACTCAGCTTTACTAGTGATAACAAAAAGGAAAAATCAGTGGAACACTAAGTAACAACAGTCACGCACCTACCTTAACCCTTCTCCGTCCGCCGTTTTGTACGTCGTTTATGCAATTTCCCGAGTGTAGGAGGTCAAGTCAATCTCGTTATTCCATGTAAGGGGTTACCACGGAGATTTTGCTGACCCAGAACACCGAAGACTCTACCTTTCTTGTCACCTCAGCTATTGCTTGTTTTTACACGAGGAGTCAACGTCGGATTTCCTAAGTATTTGATTTATAAATGCATTTTCGAGCCATTTTCCACCTCAGAAGACCCCCTGCCTGGCATCACACAAAGCTGGGTTGGTGGGCAGAGGCAAGTGTTATGATGATGGCGAGAGGACGTGTTCTGTTTAGCTCTGCACTTTTGGTATTTCTAGTGGTGTTCTCCTTGGGTTTAATAACTCCCAAACAAATGCACCGACGACGAAAGGGTTATTGCCACTTGCCCATCGATTCTGACACAGAATTATTTGCTGCTAACGATATAGAAAGTCTTCGCTTGTGTGGATGGCTCAAGAGCAATGGGCGCCATATTGGTTTCCAGCAACTCCGGCGAATCTGTTTTGCGAGGTCAAGGATCAAATACTACGTGAATGGTCAAGCAACATTTAACTGTGAGTTCTTGTGTCTGTGTGGAGATATTATACCGACACCTGGCCCTAGTATTAAGAATATGCATAGCTGTTCGGTTTGTAACAGAACGGTTGCGAAGTCTCACAGGGCCGTTAGTTGTGACCATTGTTTCCACTGGTGTCATATCAAATGTGGCGGTATATCTCCCAAGCGGTTTAAGGAGTATCAGGCTTGCGAGAGTTTTTCTTGGGTATGTCCTACTTGTGTGAGTGTCCTAAAAGAATTGTCGTTTGCCAATGCATCTCTCAGTGGCTCGGACTTGGATTCCTCCTCAAATTGCTCCACTGACGCCGGTTTGTCAGTTCTACCTGGCTATCACGAACTTGCTCTCAAATATGACAAGAACTTTCGTATGGGTCATATTAATGCCAATAGCATCGGCGGTTTCAAGTTTGCAGAGATACGGTTGTGGCTAGAGTCAAATTATTTTGATCTATTAGTGATTACAGAGACCAAGATCGACAGCAGTTTCCCTAACAGTCAGTTTTATGTAAATGGCTATCGCTTGCTTCGAAAAGACCGTGTTTGCGGGGGTGGAGGGGTAGCAATGTTTATTCGTAGCAGTCTTCCATTTATTAGGGTAAAGGAGTTGGAAACCTCGACCGGCATTGAGACTCTTGCGGTGAAAGTCAAACTGGCAAGATCATGGACAACGATTATTGGTCTGTATCGTCCGCCATCATGTGCGAAGTCAATATGGGAACCTGAAATGCGCAATTTGCTCGAGTTTGCAACTGCAAGATCAGAGAGCGTTTTCGTCTGCGGCGATTTCAACTGCAATATGTTGGACCTGGATAAACCGCCAAGAGAAGGCAGGGATTTGGCTGACGTTATGGATGTTTTTGCTTTTGAGAACTTGATCCTGGAACCAACTCGTACAACCAATACATCCGAAACTCTGCTTGATCTTATCATAACAAACACCAAATCAAGGGTTTTGCAAGCTGGTGTTGTTAATCCACATATTAGCGATCATGCTCTGGTCTATACCATCTTACGGGCTTCGATACCTAGATCGAGATCTCAGAGAATTTCGTTTCGGAGCAAAAAGAATTTTGATGCTGATAGCTTCTGTGCGGATTTACATAATACGCCCTTTATCACGGTCATGAATGCCTTTGACGATGTAGATGATATGCTCTTCGCATTTCACTCTCTGTTTACCTCTGTTCTGGATGAGCACGCGCCCTTAAAGTCCGTTTGGGTACGTGGGAATCAAGCGTCGTATATGAATGAAGGCTGGAGAAAGGCTATTAGGTATAGAAACCACCTTTGGAAGGTATTTTCGCGTGATCGATCAGATGCTAATTACGCCTCGTTTAAATCCCAAAGGAACTTGTGTACTTCACTGCGGCGCAAGGCAATAAAGAACTATTTTCGGATGAGATCCGAAGAAATATATCAGGATCAGCGACAGTTCTGGAACACGTACCGGCCTTTCCTACAGTCAAAGCGCGCTTTCAAGTCCAATGACATAATTTTGAAAGACCAAGGGCAAATAGTGACTGACAAATTTCGAATCGCGTCCACTTTTAATGATTACTTTGTTAATATTGCCAATCACATCAACATATCGAACTTAGATGTTTATGGTGACCAATTTGTAAATCACCCAAGTGTGAGAGCAATCAGAGAGAGAACTGTCCTGTCGCCATCACCAGGCTTTTCGTTTTCCCCTACTAATTCCCAGTGCGTTGAGTCTCTGTTGAGTGACATAAACACCAGGAAGTCACCTGGCTATGACAATATCGCTCCCAGATTTCTGAGGGCCTCTGCAGCGGTTATTGCTTCACCGCTTTCTTTTGCATTCAATAACGCTCTTGCTCAGTGTAAATATCCGTCGGCATGGAAAAAAGGACAGATCACCCCTTGCCTAAGAACCAGGAGGATGACAAGGACAAAACAATGTTTCGTCCAGTTACAGTGTTACCAGCTATGAATAACATCTTTGAGAGGATTTTAGCTTCCCAGCTGCTATCATACTTTCAAGATCTGTTTGGCGACTTCTTGTCAGTTTATCGGAAACATCACAGCTGTCTTACCACCTTACTACGACTTGTGGAGGACTGGAAGCAGAGTCGTGACCAGGGGGAACTGGTGGCTATGGTTGCCATGGATCTATCGAAGGCATTTGATAGTCTTCCCCATACGCTTCTCATAAAGAAACTCCAAGCGTACGGTCTGGATCGCCACAGTTGTACCTTTCTGCAGGACTATCTTAATGACAGGCTTCAGCGCGTCAGGATTGGGGATACAGTTTCGACATGGGAATACAACCACCGTGGCATACCTCAGGGTAGTGTTTTAGGACCTTTACTCTTCAATATTTTCCTCAATGACTTATCATTTTTCATCACTGGAGTAAAATTAAACGCATATGCAGACGATCAGCAGCTTTATAGCTCTGACTCTGATCATTCAACCCTGTATAATAGGTTAAATGATGAGCTTTCTATAGCGACGGAATGGTTAATGGCTTAATGGCTAATCCCACGAAGTTTCAATCGTTAATCCTAGGAGATACAGATGAGGCTTTTATCTTCACCGTCGATGGTATACAAATCGAAAGGCGTGATGATATTAACCTACTGGGTGTAAATATTGATTCTAGGCTTACTTTTCACAAGCATGTGTCGACTATATGTAAAAAAGTAAATAATCAGCTGCAGGTTATCAACGTTTCAGAAATCTAATTAGCGGGCCTACTATGCTTAGGCTTTATAATGCTTTTATTCAACCAGTCTTTTCTTATTGTAGTGACGTATGGCACTTTTGTAGTGCGAGGGACAGGGATAAGCTAGAACACGTAAATAAACAAGCGTTAAGGGTAGTGCTTAATGATAAGGAGAACGGTTATGATGAGATGTTGCGGAAACTGGAAATGGTAAATCTGGAACAGAGAAGGGTTCAGAACATGCTTATCACTGTTTTTAAGTGTTTGCATGGGGCTGCCCCGTCTTATTTGAGATCGCATCTTAAGGAGCGGACGTCGGCGTACTCGCTCAGGGACCACGCTATTTTGGAACTCCCTACTGTGAAAACAACCACGTATGGTCTCCATTCTTTTCGTTATTTTGGCGCGCATGAGTGGAACAGGCTTCCCGATAATGTCAGGAGATCGGAGACGCTGGCTGGTTTTCGGCGCGGGGTTAAGCGGCATATTTTCCAAGGCCGGGCATTGCTATATTGATATACTTTTATTGAAACACTCTTATTGTTGTAACGTTCCTATATTATTTCACTTGATGTATTTATTTATCTATTTATTTAGCTAGTTAGTTATTTTTTATCTCATTCGGAGAAACTAGCGTCATGTATGCTATATCTAAATCCGAAGAAAAATAAAGTTATGTATGTATGTATGTATGTAGAGGCAATCCTCTGAAAGAAAACAGAGGTGAGAAGCAATTTCACTCGAAGTGGGTCGCCGAAATTGTTCGATCGAGTAATGGCGATTCACGAAGTGAAGTTGTGTTCCTAGCCGTTCTGTGACTAGATTCCGGGACCTCGCATGGCTATTTTGGTGAGTTTTGACTTGTAAATAATGTAATCGGTACAATAATTTGTCAGCTGGACCGGGTGGCTCGACACTTATAAAACAAGAGGCTACAATTAGCCTAAACTCGGGCTTAAAAAAAACAGCATTGTATCCCTAATTTAGCGCTAAACAAAAGAATAGAGAGAACTCTGTCTTTCTTACATCGGACGCATTGCGCTTAGCTTGTGTTGGAGTCTTTTTCTTTAGACCCCTATCAACGTATATCCCCCTAAAATTACAAACTTGCTTTACAGCTCAACCATTGAGAACAATAATTGTAACACTTGTAAAAAAAGAAGAAGAAAAAGAGAAACGAAAAAAAGCCCGCGATATATGCCACTAATAGATATCGAACCCGGGTTAACTGAGTCAGAGGCAGGAACTATGACCTCTTGGCCACAGAGGATATTTGTTTGAGAAAGAAAGCGCTTATCGAACGATGTATTTTTATTTCGCATAAACGTTAATGGAGTCTCGGTGAAATGTGAGGAGAAAAATAATCAACAGAGTGAAACTGTTTACAAATACGTCAATCCAGGGTTATTTGAAACATAAGAAAGCCGAACGTTTCTGCGGTCAGTTTCAAGTCACGCAATTAAAAACCAATCGCTTATCATTCAAAAACTAATGTCCAGAAATTGAGATATTGTGGAAAAATAGTAAATAAACTACCTGTCAAAAGTCTCAGGGGTGTATGATATCCCGTACTTGAGTTATTCAACAAAATGTACTACCTCTTAATGGAGCGGACACGGGGAAACACGGCAGTCTAATTAAAAACATCTGGAGGTAAGTTCAGTCATGTTAAAAGCTTTCTTCTCGCAGTTGAACTTGCAAACATTCGTATGGACACTCTTTTAACATATAAGTTGTTCGGACTTCAAAGACACAAGGTGAATCGACGTTTTCCGATACGTGACAACAGGTAACATTCATCGGTTCGTGTCTGTTTCTTTGCAGTGTATATCCATAGACCCCTATAAACATATATCCCTTGAAAATTGCTTTACAGCTCAACCATTTATAACTTACAATAATTATAACACTTGTAAAAATATATTTAAAAAAGAAGATGAAAAAAAAGCAACGTAAAAAAAAGAAAAAGAAAAAGTGTCGATAGCGGGAATCGAAACGGAAAATCTGCATCACAAGCGATACAAAATGACCACTATTAGTTAGCGCTTGCGCAGAAACGTCGGAGGTGAGCTTTGTGGATGAAACTCCACGAAAAATAATAAAAAAAAAGAACAGTCGACATTTTAAGACCCGGGCGACCCGCGAGACGCGGGAAGCCCGAGTAAAAATATCTGAAATAGAAATTGGTGGACTCTTATGCGGCCGTTATCCAAGAGTTTCCCAGAATTCTTTTGGGTTACACACATTGATTGCGTCGCGCTAAACAAGTGAGCAGGAAAATGTGGAGCAGTTTGCAAGAAGTAGAGTCGAAGTTTGCTGACAGTGTAGACTTTTAGCTTCAAGAGGAATTTGTCTTAAAAACATCAAGACAAAGTTCCGTATTTTTAGGTGTTGTCAGAGGGCGTTCCAAGCCAACATTTTTGGTTCACAACCGAATAAACGGTCATATTCAATAAAAATTGCGAGTTTTGGTAAGTTTACGGGGTGATAAAGTCTAAAATCTGAGCATCTGGCCACAACAATGGTTCATTTCAACCATTTGGGAAAGTTGCAGGTTTTCAAGGCAATAATAAATGATTCCCTGACGCGGAGGAATCGTATTTGGTAGAGCGTCTGGAAAAGACGCTCTCTGTTTCTTTTCGTTCAAATCGAAGCGCAGTATGTAAAGCAAACAGATGTTATTCCAGTTTGTCTGCACTCAAACCTCCTTTTGTCCACAAAGTATACAAACGATGCGACTGGGTCAGTACCACGCCAGTTCACCCAACGACCTCGTTTGTTTGTCAAACCGTTTGCACCTATGATGATGTGACAGCTGCGAGAGGGCTAGATGTTAATCCCACTAAGACCAAGTTTAATGTCGTCTTTGTGCGTCTAAAGGATAAAATCTGTAACTTACATTACTTTACTATGTGAACCCCTATGTGTATCGGTGAAAGTGCGTGGGACAAAAAAACCCCAAAGATATCATGGACACCATGGTTGGCACTTCTAAAAGAAAATATGATTATCAATTGTGTTACACTGCCTTAACAACTTCATGTATATGGATTTATTCACCGAGCGTATTTAACATATCAAGCAGTAAAAACGTAAAGCTTGTGGGATGTGGCTGGAGTGACAAGGATACCTCACAAATTAATGCGATCTGGTAAGCTGAAGCCACTCTAAAGGGCACTAAGACCACATGGTAGCGGTCATTACCCCTAATTAAATCTACCAAAGCAAAGATTGAGGCCAAACATTAGCAGCCATGGACAGCTGTTTCGGCCTCGTTAGGCCTCATCAGCATGGCATAGCTAATGCTCAGGCTCAAGTACCCACATCTCAACAAAACAAGCAGTAAAAACGTAAAGCTTGTGGGATGTGCCTGGAGTGACAAGGATACCTCACAAATTAATGTAATCTGGTAAGCTGAAGCCACTCTAAAGGGCACTAAGCCCACATGGTAGCGGGCATTACCCCTTAAATCTACCAAAGCAAAGATTGAGGCCAAACATTAGCAGCCATGGACAGCTGTTTCGGCCTCGTTAGGCCTCATCAGCATGGCATAGCTAATGCTCAGGCTCAAGTACCCACATCTCAACAAAACAAGCAGTAAAAACGTAAAGCTTGTGGGATGTGCCTGGAGTGACAAGGATACCTCACAAATTAATGTAATCTGGTAAGCTGAAGCCACTCTAAAGGGCACTAAGCCCACATGGTAGCGGGCATTACCCCTTAAATCTACCAAAGCAAAGATTGAGGCCAAGCATTAGCAGCCATGGACAGCTGTTTCGGCCTTGTTTGGCCTCATCAGCATGGTATAGCTAATGCTCAGGCTCAAATTAATGTGATCTGGTAAGCTGAAGCCACTCTAAAGACCAGATCACATTAATTTGAGAGGTATCCTTGTATTTGACTTATCCCCTCGCTGCATAAAGATGACCTCTCTAATAAATGTGCTTAGGATAATAATGATCTTTCAATGAAGTCGATTTACCTTGTTTTTAAACGTCCATAGAGAATAGAATGAAAATCCTACGTGTTTCAGATATTTGATCCAAGACATGTGGTTATTATGTTTGTTTTTACTGGCCATTAAAACTATTGCACCTGATGGCTGACCTACTTTTTATTGGCTTTTTCACTCACGAATAATTAGTACTAATGTTTCAGAAATACTACGTCGGGGGTACAAATCAATAAAATCCTTTTTTTTTTCTCCGGTTAACTATTTATACGATTTTCTTGACAGAAAGGTGCAAAAACAAATCCCACATACAAAAAGGTTTCCAGGCTGATAAAGGAGATAAGTATTTCATCCAGGGTATGTGGATTGTATCTGCTTAATAAGTCGAAAAAGTTTCTATGCGAGTATGCTGACGTCATGTGTTTTGGTCCTTGATGTCCACGGACTTTAATCGCTGACCGTGATTTACCTCCAAGGGTTAATTTAGAGGTGGGCATTAACGTAACCTCGAGCTTTAAACACAAGAAATCTACGTACAAACAGGTGCGAAGCAAGCCTAAGCGCATAATGATTGAGCGTATACTTACGCATGTGTCATTGCAATTTATGGAGGGTGGCACCGTTTTCTAACACTGTATAGCAAATATATACTTTGCCAGATCGATACTACCCCTCTTTATCAATTGATACCACTATAGTGATGTCAAGCAGATACCCAGTCATTGGTGAGCAATCTGTGAAAACTTTCCGGCTCGACACAATAGCCACGTTACCCTCGAAAACAATAAAATCTGTTAAAAACACGCCTAACTTTAGCTTTAAATGACAATTCTTGGTTTTCACATGACGTCGTCAAAAACTAAAACTCAAAAGTAAACAGACTTTTGCATTTTATCTTCATCACTCAAAAGACATTAGAAATGTATCTGTTTCCATGTTTTTGCTCGGCAGTGTGCTTTGCTTTTAAAATAGAGCAGTTTGAATTTGATAGTTTTTCAGTGTGTGACATAACAGATGTCTGCCAACAAGCATATCACGTACATGAAAACATCGATTCACGTGTGTTTTGAGGTTTTAAAAGCCAATATGACAAGAGAACCGTCTATGTGAAAGTTTTCAGGTTCAACAGAGTGAAGAAAGCCTTGAGATAGATGAAGTAAGTTCCAGATGTTTTTCACTCTTTCCGGCCGCCATATTGGAGCTCATCAAGATGGGCTCCATCATGGCATTTCCATACTAAACCCAATAAGTTTGAGTGGTACATTTTGACGAAAAACGCGAGTACGGGACATCGCACAGCCCTGAAGCTTGAGAATATTGTTTACTTATTACTCTTCTACAATATCTCAATTTCTTGACTTTATCTATTGAATGGTTGACGATTTTATTTTTTACTTGCGTGACGTGCACGTGACTGAAAACCAAGAATAAACGACCTCGATGACCCCTGTGCTTTATAGCCTCCTTCGCAGCAGTTGTTTGTGTCGGTCCTATTCTCCCTCCCCACCAACGTCTGCTGAACCGAGCCCAACATTCCATTCCCATTGTGTCTGAGCATCCAATCAGGAAGGAGAATAGAACGGAGACAAACAACGGCCGCGAAGAGGCCACGGGAACTTATCTACCGAAATTTAAAAGCCGCGATTTGATTGGTCAGTTGCTGGAATGGAATGTTCGGCTCGGTTTAGCAGACGTTGGTGGGGAGGGAGAATAGGACCGACACAAACAACACCTACGAAGGAGGCTAAGTGTTTTATTGCTGAACAGTGGTTTAGGTGTCGAGATCCAATCTTTGGAAATTTGAAAAATGAGGTATGCAATTCAGAGCCATGACGGTATGCGCAGTTTCATAAAATTTTTAAAACATAGTAGGTGAGAAGGAATAACACCGACCATGATAAGATATGATGCTTTTTCTTCTCTTGAGAAGAAGGAGAAAAGGAGAAAACAAGAAATGCGTATTACGCCTTATCAGTAGTAGTGCTCGTGTTTGTCGCACGATTGCACAAGCTAGCCGGAAATCATTATTCATGCATTATTCAGTCATTTCGAATAACAAACTTTCGATGTTTTGACTTACTGATTTTTATAGATCGAATTATGTTAAGCGCTATTGATCTTTTTATTGTAAATAGCGCTATATAACCAATAATTTATTAATTTATTAATTTATTATTATTATTCATGCATTATTCAGTCATTTCGAATAATCTTTCGATGTTTTGATTCATACGCCGTGGGGACGGTTAATTTCTTCCCCGAAAACTTCTTTGTGGCTGTTCAAATTAAACTGATTGCTTCATAGAATATTCATGAAACAGACATTAAATTTTTGCGCAGTTAATTTGAGCTACAAATCCTTTGGATATCCGAGAACAAGGCAATAAGCTACGCTCGCTTTCTTTAGCTCCAAAGTAAAATGGTGATGACCAACTTTACCGCAGATGCCAACCAAAAAGCATTTGAATACCATTATTGTTCAAGAGAATTAACTAAAGGAACAAACAACCAGGTGATTGTCCTCGTAGTATTGAACATTTGTCTGTCCATTACTGCATTTCTGGGGAATGCTCTGATCCTAGCTTCCCTTCACAAGCAGTCTTCGCTTCATCCGTCCTCCAAACTGTTGCTTCGTAACCTAGCAACAACTGATCTTGCTGTTGGTATCATTGTAGAGCCCCTTTATGTCCGTTATTTTGTGTTTCTGTTGAAAGAACAATGGAATATTTGTCGCCCCGTAGTTATAATTTGTCATATCACAAGCTATATTTTGTGTGGAGTGTCCCTGTTAACACTGGCCGCAGTGAGCGTAGACAGACTTCTCGCTCTATTATTGGGACTCAGATACAGACAAGTTGTAACTTCAAAGAGAATCTATGTAATTGTCATTGTTTTTTGGTTTGCTTGTACTATCGCTTCGATGACGCACTTCTGGAGTCATCATATAACCTTATGGTTGGGCTACAGTGTTATATCACTGTGTTTAGTTTGCTCATTCTTTTCTTACGCAAAGATACTCTCCGTCACAACAATTTCAAGCGCAGGGACAGCAAAACCAAAACGTTCCACCGAACAGAGCGCGATACAAGAGGACAGTGAACAGTGCACTGTGGGTACAAGTAGCATTAGTTGTTTGTTATCTGTCACATGCAATAACGGGGATTCTTCTTCAAACAGAACCATCGCCATCTGTTCACGTTGTGAGGTCATTTACGGCGACTTTAGTTTTCCTAAATTCGTCTTTAAACCCAATTCTTTTTTGTTGGAAGATCCGAGAAGTGCGTCAAGCAGTGAACGTCAAAGGTCTGTTTTGTTCATCAAGTTAATTTTCACGTCATGCTGATGATGTCAAATATCTCTTTTAATTCTCGTGTTCTCCGTTTTTCAAAAACAAAAAATCATACAATTAGGTTCGCCAGAAAGTTCGTAAAGAATATTAAGTAATTTGGCAACAGTGTGTGATATATGGGAAATCAATGTGCTTCAACTGAACCATTTCTTGTTTATATAGAGATTGAAGACGAAGATAAACGCTGCGAAAAGCGCCGATAGCCAGTATATTCACAGGGGACTGGGTAAACTGTAAATGAAAACTTTACTGCAGATGCAAATCATGTTTTTAGAGCTTGGCAAGTGGAAGGAAAACCTCGATTTTTAGTCATCAGTGACATTATTCAAGTAAAAAAAAAACACCATAACCAAATGTACCACAAAACACAGACTTATTGCCTGAACAAAGATTTTTTTTTTTTGAAATTTATTATATATTCAAACAAACAAAAAACTTAGACATCGTATTTACAAGACTACATATTTACACTAAACAGTACACATTACTTTCTATACTCAAAATAAAATTCAGGCATCAAACTTTTATGGCAGCCGGTTGCAAAGCCATTGTGAGAAGGCAGTGAAGGAATGTTCGGTCTAGGGACTTACAAAACACACAAACAAAAGAAAAGGGTGGGCTTTCTAAATGAAAGTTTTCAGTAATTCCCACTTTGTTTGTAGGGTGCCCACAGCCTTTTGCTCAGCTAGATAGATCGACTTAAGATATCTGAGAAAGCCTTCTACCTTTGGAAGTGTTTTGTTATTCTTACAAATCCAAATATAATGTCTAGCTAAAAGGAGGCAAAAGTCCATTTGGCAACGATTTTTGGAGTAATCTGGTATCAATCCTGAAGCTATAGGGATACTGATTTGGTAGTTTTCTGGAATAATCTGAGACTAAATAAAGCGTTGAGTTAAGAAGTTCCAAAAAGCAATAACTTTGGGACAGGACCAAAAGAGGTGACTGAGTTTTTCTGGTTCATCTTTGCAAAAGGAGCAGTTTGGGTCATCTTGTAAACCGATTTTAACTAAGATTTCGTTAGTTGATATTCGTCTGCGCAAACGTTTGTACTGGAATTCGACAAGTCTTGTGCTTGTGCTGCACTTAAAAGCTAGTTTCGTGCCACTTAATACATTCATCGTCTTCTATATCACATTCCCTTAGCCATTTCTGCTGGGCCTGCGTAGGAGATATACTTTTCCTTGATATAAGTTTTGTGTATACCAGTTTGCTTGCTTTTTGAGCTTTCAGTAGTTTAGTCGAAAAGCTTCCGTACTTATTTTTAGGATCATTGGATGCAAGTTATCTTGGTGCGTTTTCCAAAAAAGTTTAATTGTTGACAACATTCCGCAATACTTGAGAGGGCAAAATGTTAGTCCGTACCTTGTCTGTAATTCTGTCAGAGAAAGAAAATCATTGGAATCGTCCTTTAAAAGTTTGACCATTGCAAGTTTTTCTTTCTTTGAACAATTGATAAGTTTACTGTCTCAGCGGCCACTTGTAACCATCTTACGCCCGCTAGAGGGTGCAATGTGCAAATAAGATCATTAACACAACAGCAGAAAGTTAGCGTTTTGAGAAATACGTTTAAAATCTTGCACAGTTTCTTTTTAAATGAAATCTCTCAAATTTTAAATTCAGAAACAATATTCCCTGTGTAGGAAATTGAAACTTCCTGTTTGATGATGATTCAATTTCAGTTGGGCTGAACCAACCTTATTGCATTGTCATCCTTTCGACCCCTCAAGTTTATTGCAACTTTTCACAACTGGAAAGAAAGGAACAAATTTCAAGACGTAAAATTCTTGGCTCTCTGAAAAAAAAGTTATATGGGCCTCAGAGCTCTTCCCTTAAAATCATGAAACCACACTAATGGAGATTACAGAAAGTCGAAATTCAAATGACCTAAAAATCATTTCGCTAATAGGTACTGGGCTATGAAAAATAAAACAGTCAGTCATAGCTCTATCGACCGAAAATAAATTTTTACATTATAAAATGAACGAGACCAAATCTTGTTTCGTCACTAATAATATACATAAAAAAATTTCTCGATTCTGATTGGAATCGACAACTACAGTGGATGACAATAAATCAACACATAGACTACTTCACTTCTATATTAATGTATAAAATAATTAACAAATCTTGCCCTGATTATCTGCAGAACAGCTTCAAATACGTCAAAGATAGACACAACTTTAACACCAGATCGGCTACAAGTGGAAACCTCTCCATATGTTAAAGCTATCTTCGAAAACAGAACAGAGATCATTTCAATACTATGGAGTACATGCTTGGAACTCCTTGTCCGTAGACGTTAGAAGGCAAGCCTCGATAAGTTTAAAAAATTTTTACATCTTAAAAACTTTTAAGTTTTTTCATTTTCTTTTGTTATATTACCATATTTCAGTGTTTTTAATTTATTAATTGTTGTAAATTATAATAACGAGGGCCACCCTAATTAACTTCGTGTTAGCTTTTTGGTGTATTGTTATCTTATCTTATTTGTTAGTGTAAATTATAGAAGAAAACACAATTCTTTACATGAACTTATTGTATAATTTCAATGCACTTGACACTTAAATTCTTTTTGTTCTTCTGAATTTCCTTTCAATTAGTTTGATGAGATTATTCAGTTCCTTGCTGAAAAGGTCCAACTGTGCTGCCAGCTGCTTCATACCAATTAATTTGCTTAGCATGTTCTTGTCCACAGCTATTTTATTCCTTTTTCTTACAAGTCTTGTCTTTAGTGGTCTCTTTTTTGACTTCTCTTGCTTCTCCTTCTCATGTTTTCTCTTTCTCCTCTGGAATGCAAATCAAGATACAGTGTAGTTGGGTTGGATTGTTGAATAGAAAAGAGAAAAATACAATAAGCAGGGATGAATAAGAGAGTTCCTTATTATAATTTCACAGCCATCTCTACAAGCCAGGAATCAAGGGAGACTAGCCTGCAAGCAAGCTCTCTGTTGGGGTCTCACGCGAGATTAATTTCAGGCACGAGTTGCGTTAGTGGAGAGCGAAGCGAGCGGCGAGAGCGTTGGGGTCGGAACGAGAGAAGGAGATCTTGCCGCGATGACTGAAGAATTTTCTTTTCCCATTCGCCTAGGCGAAGGGAAATGCCATTGGCTGAAAAATGTCATGCCATCAATCATGATTGATGACAGCCTTGCTCAACCTGCAGCAAATTGATTGCTTTCCTAGGGACATGGGAAAATAATATCAGAATTCACTCCGAAAAAGAAAGCAGAGCGAGGAAGAAACGCTCTTTTGTTTTCCTTTGGGGAAGGATTTATGTTAGTCTCCTACGCAGCCGTTCTTTGTCTCGTCACGCAACGTTCCTCGCCAGTGGCGAGGAGCGTTGCGTGACGAGACAAAGAACGGCTTAAACAGGAAATCACAATAGTTCACATAGACATTTCATAACAATTTTCTCTATAGATACATTTTATTGCAAAATTTTTCCTTGGTATATAAATTCCAGGGCGAAAGCAAATCGGACCCAGTTTGTAGCTCTTCTGAACAGAAAATAAGGACCGGCCTTACATAACCCAGCTGTACTTGGCTTTCTTCACTAGCGCTTTGGATAGCGATGACCAGGAGAAAGCACTGCCTTCCCAAGTCTGTATCTTCCAACGAACAAAAACTCGAGAAGAAAACCTCTACGGCTCAAAAGACGAGAAGGAAAATTCTTTACCACTGTAACTTATTGTTCTTTCAATTGGACCTGAACGTCTCCAAAATATGTCCTCCAAAATACAAGCATCCAAATGCTTGTCTATCACGTTGGCGCGGCTTGATTGAAAAGCAGCTGTAGAATTTCATACTTTCGATGAGATTTAATCCATCTCTTCGCTGTCCTGCGGTTTCCGGGGTGGAAATGAAAATTCTTTAGGCATCGCGGCAAGCTCTCCTTCTCTCGCCCCCACTCCAGCCCTCTGGCGGCTCGCTTCGCTAACCACTCGCATGAATCATACCTAGAATTAATCTCACATGAGACACCAATAGAGAGCTTGCTTGCAGGCTAAGGGGAGTCCAGAGGAGCTACATGGCTAACAGGTTTTATTTAGGCGGGTGGGGTGAGTCAGAAATCTTCTTAGGGGAATAAATTACAATGTATGTAAGTATGGTATGTGATGGAACAAGAAACAAAACTAAAGCTGCAATGGGCAACCTATTAACCTGCAGATTTCAAACAAATGGTACCAGTGGCTGAACTGTAAGTGGAATTTGGCAGTTAGTGATATTAACTGCAGCAATTTACGAGTTGACTTATTTTTTACTTGGCTTGCTGGGCTTTTAAACGTTGTAGTTTCCTGAGTGTATTAGCAAATACTTCTTTGTAGAGGCTATCATGAAATTCAGGACTTACCAAATTATGGGACTTAGGGTTAAAGTTAAAGTTAAAGCATAAAGTTAAAACAAGAGACAACAAGGGAAGCATAGAAGCATAGTTGCACAGGACACTTGCCTATGAATAAATGCATGAGCCAAATTTTTGGGGTTGTGTTTCATTTTCAAGCTTCAAATCTCTGAATTGTGAGGGTCGATTCTGCTGAAATTTGGCATGGATCTTGGTGGATGATGGAATTACATCGTGATTTTCGTTTGTAGGTGGATTTCGATTAACGGTGATATTTTAGGCTGGTAAAGTTAGAACTGGTAAAACGCAATGTTTGTGTCTGAGTTTTCTGATTGAGAAGTGAAGTAAAGTCAATGGTTTTATGACTTAGTGATAAGGAAAACCTCTTCTGTGATGTGACAGAAGCAGTTATCTCATTTTCAAGACTCCTTGATAGTTATTGGCTTCCACTGGAGTAAAACTGTGAAAATTAGACTTTGAAGCATCTGATCTTCTTTGTGAAGTTTGTTTTGCAATTTTGCTTCAGTCACATCACAGTATAGCATGCTAAGTTTATCTCCCTGGAGTGTCAGTTACTGAAGTTCTATATCCGTGATTTTCCTTCTCAAAATATCGAACGAGCCTGTTAATGTCTTAAAAAATGTAAAAGAAGTTCATACTTCAAGACTTCAATCACACATGCAATTAGCAATACTCCCAAAACACAGTGTAATGAATAAATTTAGAATAAATTTGGAATGTGAAACTCTTCTCACGAATATTCCATGCATCAACGGAATCAGTCGCACGGTTCATGCACTTGTTTAAATAAATACATACCTAATGAGAATAAGTGTCCTGCACAGCCTTAAAATGAGAGTAGTTTTCTTACCATTGCAGAAGCATCAACAAGGGTGGCTGCTAACAGTTAAAGAGACAGCAGACAGATTAAAACCAGCAGGGACCAAGGCTTTTTACTTTTTTAAAACACTGTAACTTGTAAAATGGGCTGATATGTTAGCGCTAAGTTGAGAAAATGAAATGGCACAACATTTTAAGGAATGATGTTAGCTGGTTGCATAAAAATTGAATTTAAGATGCAAGTGGCACTAGCCTCCAAGCAGTTTAATGGAGTTATTAGGGATCTTTAGATACGAGGACAAGGACATCTACGAGTACAAGCTGTGCAGAGCCTGGTACTGTAATGTTGTACTCGTAGACAGCTGTCGTAATTTTCCAGGAAGCTATCACTTTTTTGAACAGCTGGGGTACCATCTCAAGGTCAGCTCACTTGAGCGTGAAGTTCAATGTTCGAACAAGAATATTGGATTATGCTGGAAGCACATTGCACTCTGCACCAGAACATTATGCATGCAGAGTATCAATGTGGCATTGAAAGACACAAATGTGGCAGAAAAACAAAGCAAAGTGAATTTACAATTCCGATGTTGGATTGTGATGCAAGCATATTGCACTGTACATGGCAACACACAAACACACACTCAAAAATGTCGCATGTAAACGAAGCACATTGAAAGTGAAATATGGATGTTGCAGGGGTTTCATTAGAAGCCGGCAACCGGTGAAAATCGCCACATACTTTGTCAGAATTTACCTCTTACTGCCACCTACTTTGTCCATATTTTCACTCCAATAATTAAAAAAAAAATTCATCAACTCGCCACCTACTTTAGTTAGCTCAGAAGGCTATTTCAGAACTAATCATAAAAATTACAATTTCCTCGATTGTGATTGGTTTAAAAACTCCTGTTTCCAACTAATTCACGTGCCAAGTTGTTATCGGACAGTTTGTTATTGGACAGTTTGTTATCGGGCAGTTCTATAAGCCAATCACATTCAAAGTAGTGTTTCAAATCAACCAATCACATTCAAAGTTGTAGTTTAAATCAACCAATCTCAACCTTGGTTTCAATCACCATACATTTTGATTGTAGGCAATTTTAGAGCAACATTAAAAAATTACGCTTCCTTTGTCAGTCTTTTAATGCAAAATTTCCCTCCCTTTTATAACTTGGTTCTTCTTCTTTTCTTGGAAATTGTAATTTTTATGATTAATTGGTAATAAGACTTTGTGTCGTCCAATTCAGTCTGTAATCATACTCGTGATAAACAAATCGGACTCCTGCTGCACGGTCATCCGATTTTGTTATCACTCATATGATTACATACTGAATTGGACTCCATTCAGTCTTGTTACCATTACTTATTGAAACCCCTGATGTTTGTGAATGTGCAATGTTGAATTACAAAAGTTGAATATTTGATTGAAAAAACGAACATTCATTCAAAGAAACAATGTTGCAAGCAAAAACTTGAATTTTGGCGATAATTTAACACAAATATTATTGGGCTCCCCAAATATATGATACATAAAAAAATGAAGAGAAAAAATAAATAATTCAAAATTAAGGAAAAGACGAGTAAATTAAGAGGAAACATGGCTGTGCTTAAGAGAGATTCACCCTAATGTTAAAATTTAGGTGATACAATTATGATTTCTCCCTTGCACATACGTTAATTTTCCCCTTATTTCATCAATATATTTCTTGTTTCTTGAACTCTCTACTGAGTGCATCTGTCCACTGGGCCCCTGAAAAGAATGACAGACTTCCTCCAGGGCAGGTACTGTTTTTGTACTATCAACCTTTGACTGACGATTCTTCTTGGTGTTTAGTGAGCTCACGATATTATTGTCAAGATTATCCTAAGCTTACCATAAATATAAATCCTATTTCCTACTAAAAAAAATTCACAAGAAGCCAGAACTGAATCTGTTATTGACGATATTATTATCCTTACAGTTAATTATTTTAATAATACATTTGGCAATACCACACCCTAGGACCTTTCTCTCTCTCTGATGGAACATAAGCAGGCCTGCATTCATTCATATGTTCAGTTGCCTTCCTATGCTTTCATGTGGTCATTTCCATATTCATTTGGGTCATCTTCTTGTGGTTTAGTTTACAGTATATTGAGGTTGTTCCCATTTTGCTTGTGCAACAAGTGTACCCTGTTGGTGCAGGTTGGTGTTCTGTCCATCTGTGTATTTGTTTTGCTCAGCTGCCCCTGTTTTAAAGTTATTTCTTGTGCTGTTTTGTTCTATTATTTTGGTTTATTATTCTTTTTTAAGTTTTCATTATTATTGTTATTCACTGTTTTGTTTTGTTTTTTTGTTGTTGTTGCACTTTCCCTACACCTGTATGTTGCTACTTTTGTGTTGTTGTTGTTTGTTTATTTGAGAGAATTTCTGCATCCCTCGCTCTTTCTCTTCAATAAACAACAACATATATTGTGTCCATGCCGTTACAGGCATGGTCCAGTATCATGTAGGTTTGTACTTACCATGGGATCAGCTCCCTGAGTAATCATACTCAGTGCATTCTCTGCTGAAAGTTTCTTTGCAGTCTTTTTGGCTTTTCCTTGTCCCTGAGCAACCACAGACCCAACCTAAAACAACAAGAATTATGCCTTAATTAAAGTTAAACAGACAAACTCCAATTAAGGTTTTGATTTTTTGCTTTGTTGTCAGTTGGAGAATCAATGAACCGGCTAATGCAACCTCGTATATGAGAGCTGCCACAGTGGAACTTGAATCAGCCCTAAAAAAAGGAGTTCATATCTGGGGACAATCTACATGTAGGAATCCAGACATTTTGCATGCTGCATAACATTTGGAGGTTAGTGTTTAACAAGAAAACTACAGTGTATATGGTTTATTTAGGCGCTAGGCATTTCCATCATTGTCATCAATATTTGGCTTAGTTTAACCTACAAATACCCTAATACCTTTTATTTAACTACCCATACAAATATATTTTAATATGATGTAAGAAGGAAATGTGAAATAAAGTATTGTATTGTACATGTAAAATATACTACAACATGCTGTAGAAAATACAGTCAATTAGAATGCAAGAAAGCCATTCTATGTGTGGGTATTCCACTCAACCCTCTCATCCTGTATTGATTGTATAGGACTATGACAATTTGTTTTCCATGGCATGGAATAAAATCGCAATGCAAAGCTTTCTTGGAATATCAGATCATATCATGCATCTTACAAACTCACCTGGCTTGTATAATTTATATACCACAAAAATACAAGTAACTTCTGTGATATTCCATGGTGCACCATTTGCAAGCATGGCATTAAACTCACATGGTAATATTTACAGAAAGCAGGAAATTCAATTTCTTTGAAATCAAAAGGTTGTTAAAATTTTAAAGTAACAGATGAAAAATACAAACTACAAACTTAAACATTTCCTCAAGTTTATATATGCTTGCCACACCATAACACAACATTACATTTTCACTAAATGTGTTCAGCCTGAATCCTTTTGCTATGGTTTAGGACTTTCAGGAATTCATAATTTCCAGTTATTAAGTTCTGGCCTTTGACCAAAGAAAGCAGAAAACATAAGCAAGGTTTATAGACACAGTGTACACACATTATTCTTCAGGATAAAGACCAGTCTGAGCACTGTGGGAGGCGCTTACACTTTATCATCACCAGCCCTGCTTCTGTCTTTTCACTTCATGCATGATCCTGTCCGACATGGTGAAAAATGTTATCTTCCCAATTGTCTGTTCATTGGTCAGAAAAAGGGTCCAATTTCTGCTGCTATCACATTAAAACCAGAATCCAAAACCCCAAGCCTCATAAAGCATTCCATGATGGTGCACTAAGAGACATCATTCCATAACAAGGCTGTCCAAATTCAGATACTGAATTGCATGCAATTGTATATCAATCATCTTTTCTGACAACATGTGCCAACACTGAACAAGTATAAATATTTGTAAATATAGTTCCTAAGTTTGAATGCCTGATTAAAAGGTCAAATGGCTTCAAGCTAAACTTCCTGTTCCTTGGCAGAAAGAAATCCTTTGTCTTAACTTGTACACCTTAGTGGTGTTTAACATTATTTCAATAGATGAAGGTCTGTTAGCATTTAGAGTTTGCTGGAGTGGCTGTCTTATTGGGATACAACTATAAAATAATGAAATAGCCTAAAGGAATTTTTAAAATGTGGCTCATAGCCTTGTTGCGGGTAAAAATTAAAATCGGATAAAAAAATTTTAAGCTAGGTTGAAAATCAATTTCTTTTGTCTCATGGCTCTAATTATTCATAATTAGGGCTAGGAGACAAAGAGAATTGAGATTCAACCTTGGTTAAAAATCTCTTTACCTGAAATTAATTTTTACCTGCAACAGGGCCATGAACAAGGCAGTGGAATTAAGGTTGTTTGCAGATAAGACTGTTTGCTCAGGACAAACAAATGTGGCTGTAATGTGGCTAATACTTAAGAAGCTGATGGTGAGGCAAGATCCACTGTGATGAATGCAACAAACTAGATTCAGCTAAAATAACAAGTTATCATTTCAAATAACTGAGATCCTACTTTTCAGCAGCAGTACGTCTAATTTGTGTACCTTGCATTCACAAGTAAAGGTCTTCATATGTGGTTTTCCTGTTTCACTAATCTGGTCATAAGACGGTGATGGCCAGTTGTTCTTAACGCACATCTCTTGCAGGCTGCCAATAGGATTAGACCCAGTGTTCGAACTGACAGATGCTGCTGGACTGGGTTGTTGTAAAAAGCGGGTTGGTGACACCAGCTACAGAGTGAGAAAATTAATTATTATTAGTTTCATACAAAGTCAGGGGCAGATCCAGGATCTTCCTTTTTTTTCTTAGCCACAGGTCATTTCAGGGGGTGTGTGCACCCACTACACCTCCCTAGATCCGCCCCTGAAAGTGTACATGAAGGTATTGATAGTCAAAAGTCTAGTACATGACCATTGTTCGATCCCTTCGAACAGACCGGCAGCATGGGTCCCCGCTGGGACAGATGGAAAACACGACTACAATAATTATTACATTGATGCCCGAGGAATCTCTGTTGACAATCTCAAACAAGCATTACTACTTCACCTTGCCGGGCTGGCTGTCCAAGACATCTTCACTGCATTATCAGACACTGGAACTAGCTACACGGAGGCACTTACCATGCTGAACACTCACTCCTCTCCTCAGAAGAGTTTACAATTTCGAAAGACACACCTTTCGCCAGGCTCATAAAGCACCCAACGAATCAATTTCTCAATATGTAACACGTCTACATTGACTGGGAGAGCACTGTGAGTTTGATAAATACTCACTTCACAAGGCTATTAAGGACCAGCTAAATTATTGAACACTGTTATTTTAAATTATGTTAGGATTTTAGGTTTTAACTTTTCAGATTAGTCGGTAGTTTTACTTTGCAAACTGGAATGCACTTTTGATTATTTTTATAGGAAAAAGGCAATATAAATATGAAATATTATTATTATTATTATTACTCCAACACACTTCGCTGACGCCTTTTTTGCGAAAATTCCACTTTTTCTCTCAGTTCCTTGCTAGATATTGCTTGCTCCATGGAGTCGGCCAATTTTCAGGTGGCAAACATCAAGAATGCCTCGTCCCAGAAACACTAGGAAATCACTCACCAACTTATTAACTGACAACACCAACCATCAGCAAAGAAGAACAGACGAATTTTACTTCAGACACACATTGTAGTAACCAACCCAACCACCAGCCACAAACCCCAGATGCCCCGCTTTTCATAAGACATGTTCCCAGTGCCGAATCCTACACCATTTTGGACGCGTGTGTATGAAAAGAACCACACATCCAGGCCGCCCAAATAGCAAACAGGCAGAGCTAGCCAAGGCCTGTTATGTTTGTTACTCTTCAGAAGAGGATGACAGTCATGAGGAATTTCAACTCAAACCTAACCAAGCAAAGAGAGACATTAAAGTTACCATCAAAGGTACCCCAGACTATGCAACATATGAGGCAAATTATCAGTGCTGTAAAAACGGTGCCCTTGAAACCAACAAATGTGAAACTTCACCCTCATGGAGAAGATAACCCTGCACCAATTCCCCTCACCAGATCGTTTTTCAGACTGATCCATACTCCATCCTGGCAGATGGACCTGACAAGGTTCCTGGTGCTCAAAGCATGGCATGCTGGTTGTCTCCTTAGTCGTGAAACCTCAACCCGGCTAGGAATGTTGCATGATGAATGGAATGTTGCATGATGAATCATCATATCAGGACCAAGATTCCCTGTTTGGATCTCTCTCGCCCCTCTAAGCTCCTCCAAATTACATGCTCCAATGACAATTTGAGAAAGTCAAAGGCAAAGTCATAGATAGATAGATGACACAAGGCAACCCCTTCAGACATATTCGCCAGGGAGATCAAGTACTGCCACTTCAGAAGCGTCAAAACAAGTTAACCACAAGATACGACCCTAAACTCTTTACCGTTGTTGTTAGCATCGAACTTGCAAGAGGAGGGGCACAGTTGTTTAGGAGCGTATCCCTGGTCAAGAAAGTGATACCCACAGCAAGGAACACCGAACCCGTCAGAAGACCTACCCAAAGAGGGAGCATCCACAGTCATGGAAACATTACATTAGGGAACTCTGAACATGTTAACAGGCCTTTCCGAGAACGTGATGTTCCCAGTTATTTTAATGACTTTCTTTTGAGCTAGGATGTTTTCTTATAGAATCTGTGCTTACTCAAATTCTATTGTGATCCTAGTTGAGTTTAGTCCTGTTACCCGTCCATGCCTTCATAGGAAAGGGGGGATATTGTATCACGCATTGCATATCTAGAGTGTTGTGTGCATGATATAGGGACATGTGCTCGCCCATCATGGAGAATAGCTGAGAATAGAGTTGTGTTCTACCAAATGCTTTGGTTTATTGTTTTGCGTTACAATAGCATGCAGTAGTATTCTTTTTAACATGCACTGTAAATAGCATAAGCCCTCTACATGTAGATGAGCACTTTGTGCTCTTAGGGCAAATGTTGAAATGCATATTGTTTGCATAAAATTAAAAACTTCTGTATATGTATTCACATCTTTTTTTCATCTTGGTGACTGTTACCCATCCACAATGTTTGTAGTATTCAAAAGTGTACACCACTGGCCATGTTCTAAACGAGTAAGGGCCTGGGAACAAGGTTTTAAAATTTATCGATTGGAAAAAATTGTTTCCACTGCATGAAAGAGCATCTCAAAAATGATCACCTAACCAACTTTGACGCTGTTCAGTTTAATTTGAGCTGAAAAAAATGATTTTGAACATTGTGAAAATTTAAGACTTTGTATGGTTTGGAGGGACAGAGTTTCCAAAATAGAGACATTTGTATGGGATTTTTTAAGTTTTAAATGCATGTTATCTGACAACTTTCAACCAAATGTACTCAAACTTGCTGAAACTGCTTATGAATCGAATGTAATGGAATTTGGATTCGTTCCCAGGCCCTTACTTGTTTAGAACATGGCCAAGTAATTTTAGTTCAAAGCTTTTTTTCTTTCATGGTCTTTTGAGCTACAAAACATGGTTGTGATTCAAAAACATCTTGAAAACCTTTCCAATTTATAGCAAAAATAGCTTGTCTTGGCACGTTAGTTAGTGTTTCTAAGACATCGTGGATAGAAACTTTCCATAGGAACGATATGGTGGCAAGCTTACCTGCGATATTCCAGGTGAATTTCCACTCAAGCCAGCACTATTTCTAATCTTTTCCAAAGCACTTTCAGCGGCATTCGCTTTAGCTGTCTTTTTGTTTGGCCCTGTCCCCCTGCATTTCAACAGACGTCCAACCTTCACCTCACAAGTATTAAAGCGTAACCTGCTGTCCGCCATATTGAAATTTCAATGTAAAGAACTATATAAAAACTTGAATTATGAAATCGTTCTCCTCAGTTTAAATACTCTAATCCCTGAGCCACTCTACAAGCAGGTCCAGAAGACACCGTCGCTGCCATCTCCATTCGTATAAAGCCCTTAAGATTATGTTTTTCCGAGAAAAACCCCAATTGTTTGAACAGGCATCCTGTACTAAACCCAGTCTCACTCGGTTGTTAGCACGGTGACATAACGAAAGTGGAAAGTTTCGGGCACTTTTTTCTTTTTAATTTCACCTTTGTGTACGGCGTTTGACGTTGTGAAGGTAAGTTCATTTCGTTCCATGAGTGTTTCTTACTTAAACAACGAGTGATTTGGGAAAACCATCCCTTTTACGTAACAATATTTTCAAATCCATGGTCAAACTGCACAAGTGCACGAAGTCATGCATCGACTCATTTACTTTGAGCCTGCTCAAATTTCTCATGATAGTTCATGATAGCCTTCCTGTTTGACCACGTGTATTAGTTTCTTCCTTTCATCCATTTCTCTCTGGTGCCCTCTTCCACCAAGGCTAATCAGTCAAGTCCGGCAACAATACAGGCTTTGACTGCCCTCTTTCGTCATGAAACATTCTTCATACTACAGAACACCATATTCATATGGCAGCAACCTGGCTTTAGAGACTCGACGCGTGAGCTTCCACAACTTTCAGTGAACTATCATTGACCATCCCGTGTTTGACCAAGAAAATGACACAAATGTAATTGACAATAGTCAATGATACAAAATGTAGTTGGTGATGGTTTAAAGTGCCTATCACCCTTATCCAGTGACAACAAATTCCGTTAATTTGTGTCTACTAAAGACATAATAAATCTTATTCTGTCCTTTGCCATCTTTTTATCACAGGACAAAATCCACTGAATTTGAATTCAAAAGGAGCAATCGAAAGACTGGGAACTAACTAGGTTTTGATGTCAACCCGGTATCTCATCCTCTCTTATCATCAGATTATTCATGACCAGCGAGTAAACTTGTCAAACGCATGTGTTCGACTTTTTCTTTTGATTTAAGACTCGGCTAGCACATGAAGTATTTCCTCAATACATACCCAGAGCAACTGCAGTCGATTCTACCAGTCTCCTTACATCCTAGATCAAGAAAGGCTCTACTCCTCTGCGCTCCACTCACTTGAAGCCAAGTGATAATAAAATTATAACCGGGCTTCCAAGTGCCATCGCAGTTTGCATAGACCAAGGACAGTAAAAACTGCCCACAAGATAAACTTGATCAAGGAAACGAGTTTGAAACAACAAATTAAAACGCTGACAACAAGAGAGAATCTCATTGAAAACAGATTGCCAAATCCAACTAGTCAATGAAAACAAACAAATCAGTGCCATGAATGTTTGACAGCTTGGACCAAAAGCAGCAAAAAATCTCAAGTAAGAACACTGGTAGATTCGAATAATTGATGGCAGTTGCTCTGGATAGGTAATAAAACATGTGGTAGCTGAGTCTTAAATCAAAGGAAAAATTCAACCACTAGTATAAACATGTGCGTTTGACAACATGACTCTACACACTCACCCCAAAAAGCAGCCCTTCATCTCTCTTTATCACGACAATCCACTGCGATCTCTGTAAGGGATTTAAGGGAAAGTTAAGAAATGACAAATTCTTGCCACTTTCTTTTCACTTGTTGTTATTACAGCATACTACAGCAATGATCATGGGTCATGATTGCGTGTATCTCCACTCAAAACATTCAGTGCAACGCAACTCTTTCCCAAGAACTTTATGCCCGTCCAACCTCGCTTTGGTGCACCACACAATCCAAGATGGCGGTGCGTGATAAGGGAGTATGGCTTATAGTTTTAGTTTGTTTGTTTGTCATGGAGATACCGGGTTGATGTCACAACTGTCACTAGTGCCAGTCTTCTTTGTGTGCCGTTTTAACTTTGAAAACCTTGATTTGGATTGTGTTTTAAAAATCACAGATACTTCCAGATCCTGTCACTTTTTTTGGTTATTGCTTGTTTACCACGTCTACTTTTTGGAAAAAACAAACTGGCTAGGGGTGATGGCACTTTAAGGCTCTTCAACTGTCACCAGCCATCATCCTCTGTGTGACCAGGCCCTAAGAAGTTTTAAAATATGTAAGAGTAAGTATGTTATTTCATCATGGATTGAAGCTGATTATTGTCTCGGAAAATCGTGTGATTGATGGATCACATACACCTCAGGGAGACTCGATACCGCTGGTCACTGTATCAATAGAGAGTCAGTTGAAAACAAGTGTCCTTTAAAAATGCCCTTGCTAACATCTGCCTTTCCAGTATAGTCAGTGCCAGTACAGTGTGAGCACACTCCTACTTTTCCTGCAAAGTCTCTCATGCACAACTCTCTGATGCGTGAATTAAAGAAAAAGTTCACAATGTGCTCTGAACTATCTAAGTATAGGGATAAGGAAGATGACACAGTCATGATCTGAATAAGTCCAGTCTCTAAAGGACCATATTGTATTCGGATTCCCAGCAGTTAAAAAGACTATCCTTTTGTGGGGACTAGAGGGTTGCTCTGGACTATGACAGCTTAATTTTTGTAAATATTCAGCCAAGCAAAATTTGCACCCCTTAAAAAGATTGTATTGGACAGAGAATATACTTACAGTACCTTCAGATCACCAGTATGGAAACCTCCTCACTGCTCCTAATCTCCCTGCTGCCACAAAAGAACACATGTAAGGCACCAATACCAGGAATCCACAAAATTGTTGTACTTAATTACAGTGTAGATCATATGTTAAGTGTGTACATTTGTTAGAAAATTGTAGTAGTTAGCCATTGGCAGATTTGACAAATTTTATAACAGTTTGTTGTCCTTTACATTTGTCACAGGTGTCATGTACAGAGCAAGCTTAACACGTTTTGTGAGGAGTGCATCAGCCTTAACAGGGCAGTTTTCTCGTAATATTTGCCTCCCTCGTCTTGATAGCTCCCATGTACTACTGCCTACTTTATCCCCAAGTGTTTCATGGAGACGTCATTTCTACAATACCTCAGTGTATCATGATAATGACCCCTTCACTCGAAAATCGCATTCTGCAGGTCGCTCAGAATGGGCAGCACTAAATGAAGTCATCTCTGCTATGAAAACTATCCCTGAACTGCTTGAAACTTACATGAATTTCCAAGATACAGCTCCCATGGATCAGAGAAACAGAGTTACAGTGCTGTACCACATTACCGACATTGTACAGAAAGATCAACAGCAAAGGGGTTTCTTAAATTCAGATAAATGTCAACAAGAGGAAAGTCTGTTTTTGGACTTACTTGATCAAATATCAAAGCATATTTCCGAGAGCAATGGCAGAGATCTTGCGATGATCATGTGGTCACTGGGCAAAATCCAAGCAGGCCCCAGCTTGGCTAATACCTGTGAGAAAGAGATTGTGTCCAGAGACACTTCAGCCTTTGAGATTAGTGCAATGAATCAGATTTTGAGTGGACTTGCTGCTTTCAACATGAACAACAGTCAGTTTTGGGCAAAAATCGAGAATGTGATTTTGTCTGGTGAGATACCAATCTGTTATTTCAGCAATCAAGAACTTGTAGGAAGCCTTTGGGCATTTTCAAAAGCAGGGAAAGGATCCAAAGAACTTTTTGAGCTGTATCGTGAAGATATATATTTGAGGGACATGCTATCTTTCACAGGTAGTGAGTTGTCTCAGATGGTTTTCACATTTGCAAAGAATGGCATTGAAGCTGAAAAACTATTTTCCCACACCGAGCAAGAAATCTTGCAAAAGGGCCTCAAAGGGTTCTGTGACATGAAATTCTTCTTAGCCCTGTGGGCATTTGCTAACTGCAAGTCTGAAAAAAGTTTTGAACACCTTTTCATGCAAATTGACAGAGAGCTTGAGTCACATGGAGTACAGGGATTCCAAAACAGGGACCTTTCTAACTTGGTGTGGTGTTTTGCAAGAGTGGGTGTCTATTGCGCCAAAGTGTATGATGCCATCAAAGATGAGATTTTGGCTCGAGGGCTGGACAACTTTCACAGGGATTTCCATCAACTTTTGTGGTCTTTTGCAATGGCAAAGAAAAAGGATTATGTTGACTTCCATGAGAAAGCTGCCTCAGAATTTTTGTGCCTCAACATTTCAAAGATTGATAAAAGAAATTTGTGTATGTATGCTTGGTGCTTTGGAAGACTTGGAATAACAAATGAGAGAGTTTATCAGGCCATTGAACGAGAACTTCTCAGACGTAAGGAATCCTATTTAGAGTACAAGCACATTAAACTGTTACTTTCAGGATTTGGTTGTGCCAAGAAAGGAAGCCAGGAGTTTTGGGGATTTTTGGAAGCAGCCATCTTAAAATTGGATTTCTCCACTCTAAAAAGTGATGACATTGCTAGGTTTTTGTGGCCTTTTGCTGCAGTGAAATACAAACCATCTCATCTTTACAAGTCTGTTGAGAAAGAAGTCCTTCAGCGCAGAGAATCGCAGTATGCATTAAGTGAACTGGAAAGGATGAAAAAACATAAGCTGTTTAAACTTTTACACAATGATCCGAAAAGTTAACGCAGCTGCCTAATTAGTATCGGTGATCAAGCTTTTAAACTTGACATCTTTTATGTAAAAGCTGCTATTTACCTTTTTCTTGTTTACAGTTGCAAACTGCTCATTTCACGGCTCTACCTTGGTGTAAGAACCTGTGAAACACACGAATAACCTAAAGCAAAGAAAACAAAACATAAATAGTAGTCTATAGCAAAACAATACATTCATTAAAACAAAGAAAACCTCATCAGGTTCTTACATGTACACCAAGAAAAACTGTGCCATCTAATTGCTGGAAATAAAAAACCTCCCAACTTTATAATGTGGCTTAGAATGAAAACCTTCAAAACTGTGAAGCACAATTTCAATAAATTATTGTCAATATTATACATTGTTGTCATCATCTGAATATCCTTTGTCATATCAAGAGCTTGGAGGCCCTCTGGTTTTGTGCACTTGGATAGGACACAGGCAGCCCAATCTCATGTTATGAGAAAGTTGAGGCTGATTATAATTCAAGTCGGAACGTGACCTTGATTGTATTGAGTTATAGGCGGCCATTGATTTGACAGCTTTATATAAAGACTTTGTGTGGGGAAGAAAGTTATCTTGGATTCCGAACACTAACTATAAGTAAATTTCAAGTTCATTGTTTGTGTCTGCCTTTTTTAGGTTTTTCCTTTTTTAACCAAAGTATCTTGAAAACAAAATTAACAAATTAGCTATCGGGTGATAGCATTACCTTGTCTAGTTTAATAATTGTTTATGATTCAAATGGTGACATTGTTGAATTCACAGTCTCGAGATGTTTAGTGCTGGGGTGTATTTTGCTGTCGTGAGTCTTGCTTTGGCTTCTGAATGTGAAACCTTTCTCCTGTTCGCTGATTTGTTTGTTGAGGAAAAGTTGGCGCGTTCATTTTTTTTTATTAGCGGCTTAACGTCAAAGAAATCAGCTGTTGAGATTTGCCTCGTAAAACTTATGAAAACAATTTTAAACTCTTACCACGCCTTAAATTTAATTTAATTTTAATTTAATTTAAGCTAGCCTGCGTCGCAGACGTAACGAAACCCCGGTTAGTAACGTCTGCGAAGCAGCGCCAAATTCCTTGTTCTGTACCAGAATTTGAGTACGCGTTATGATTGGCTCGTCAACAAAAGGCGCCAATCATAACGCGTACTCAAATTCTGGTACAGAACAAGGAATTTGGCGCTGCTTCGCAGATGTTACTAACTGGGGTTTTGTTACGTCTGCGACGCAGGCTAATTTAAGCATGCCATGAGCAGTTTTCACTTAAAACGTTTTTACGCCTCCTGCTGAAACACCAGCGCCTACCACCGACATCAAAGCAGGTTGATGAATTGTTCAATCTTGCCTCTTCATTAAATCGCCTTTTAAACGAAATTAATGTTTGTATTTGTTTCTAAAATGTAATGCTCTCTAACCTTTTTCGCAGGAGCACAGTAGAAGTATGGGGAGAATAAAAGTATGCAAACTAGTTCGATATGGTGAGTTTCTACCACCGAAATCAAATTAGATCCAAATACACCTTTTTCAAAAGGATACGGTTTTATATGACGCGCATGTTCCCCAATCATATTCACTGCTTATCGCGAAGATAGCCTGACGCTGATTGGCTAAAAGACTATAGGATACCACATGAGTCATACCGGAAGTCAAGCTTCCAGCGCTGGGTTACTCAGCGCCATAGTACAGAGAGAGTCCGACCCCTTACCCTTTTATATACCATTTTTGACAGAAAAGGTACCTCTTTCGTATACCTTCCATTAACAAATAGTACCCCTTTTGTATACCTAAAACAAGAAGTCTTCTTGTCATTTTCATGTAGCGTGCAATAAATTAAAACAGTACAGTCCCCCGGGGACTGGTGTTGCTGTAAAACGTGATTCTTTTCTTTCTCTGACTTCTCTGGCGTTTTAGGACGAGTACATGAATTTCTATTGGAGGATTCACTGCCCGAACTGTCGATGAATGCCTTTTCAAGCCCAGTAAACAGCTTCTACAATTCACAATCTTCCGCGGGCGTGCGCACCTTTTACAAACTGAACTTCGGCGGCCTTGGGCCACACCAGTCCTATATCACGTAATAATTCAGCAATGACGACAGGCTTGCCGTTTAAAAAGGGCACTTTACAAACAAAAGGACCGTTTCCTTTTCGTAAATTTGCACGACATAGTTCGCAAAACTCTGGCCCGAGGCCACTCTATCCGCGTGAGACGATCACAAGAAAACTTCCCGCGTTCAGAGGGCGCTCTTTTTCCTTTGACATGTGTCAGTTACCGGAAGCAATTTCAATTGGCTAATGATAACACACGCTGTGTGGGGGTGGAGGGCTTCTGGGACGCTGTTTGTGTCAGAACTCAGCTTTACTAGTGATAACAAAAAGGAAAAATCAGTGGAACACTAAGTAACAACGGTGACGCACCTACCTTAACCCTTTTCCGTCCGCCGTTTTGTACGTCATTTATGCAATTTCCCGAGTGTAGGAGGTCAAGTCAATCTTGTTATTTCATGTAAGGGGTTACCACGGAGATTTTGCTGACCCAGAACACCGAAGACTCTACCTTTCTTGTCACGCTAGCTATTGCTTGTTGTTAAACGAGCAGTCAACGTCGGATTTCGTAAGTATTTGTATAGGTAATCACATGATTTCGAGTGCAAAATGGAATAAATAAGACTCACAAAACTGCACGAGCCCGTAGGGCGAGTGCAATTTGTGGTCTTTGAAAAAATTTACAAGTGCTTATTTATTCCAAATTGCACGAGAAAAATCATGTGATTACTTATTAATAATATACATGAAAAAATTGCGAGATAGCTTCTCAACTTTGCAGAAGCAACGCAACGAAGATAAGGCGAATCAAAACAACAGTTTTCTCAATATTTTTAAAGCGTTTTTAGCTGTAAAAACTGGCTAACAATTACAGGCTATAGCTACAAGGCTACTTTGTTTGCTAAGTGTCTATCAAGCGCTGTAATCATTACCTTCAGGCTTTCTAGTTCGTTATCTTCGCCTTGTTTATCTTTGTTTGTTTATTAATCTCGGCGTCACTCCAGTGTAGTGTTGAATTCAACATACTCGTAATTCCAATTACGTCGGTAATTCCCTTCTCTAGACACCACTGTTTCCAAACAGACAACTAAAATACAGTGCTTTTCGCAGCCGTTTCTCCTTTTTAGAGCTGTTTTGCAGCTTCTCTGCTGTTATTGCGGTCACGAAGAAAGAAAAAAAATTGGAGGACTCTTATGCGGCCGTTATCCAAGAGTTTCCCAGAATTCCTTTGGTTCACACAGGCGAAAATGTGGAGCAGATTGCAAGAAGTAGAGTCGAAGTTTGCTGACAATGTAGACTTTTAGCTTCAAGAGGAATTTTTGTCTTAAAAACTTCAAGACAAAGTTGCGTGTTTTTTTGGTTCACAACCGAATAATTAACAACTATTCACTATTCACACTGACCGTGGGTCCCCTAGGAGCTTGAACAACTTCACTTCCACTTTGGTTGCAAAGACAACAGAGGATCTGAACACACTTTAGACGGTGATTCTTCCTCAGGATAGGTAAGAGACGACAGTTCAGTACCAGGAACAAAGATATTTTAGACAATAGTCTTCGAATTTGTCTGTCATTGTTATCAAACTTACATCGTGTTGCGAACACCAGTCCTCAAATTATGAAAACGAAGATACATCTACTATTTTTCGTGAACTTAACTAGGAGTTTGTGTTGATAGGGAGACATTTGTTAAGACAAGAACAGTGATATACATTTTTTTTCCCAATTTGTTACACCTAGCTGTGCAACTGATCAAGTAACTTTATTATGCAAAACCAAGCGCTTATACATACATGCAGGTGCGTGCCAACGTGTTGGAATGTGACAATGCATGTGATTAAATAAGCAAAAGCGAATGTGACAGTGCATGTGATTAAATAAGCAAATCATACGTGTGCAACACCCCTTCCCTTTTGAAGGAAAAAAAACAAACAAACAAACACAACGACAACAAGAACAACAAATTTATGTTAAAGTGATTCAGTCACTGCTCATCAATGCCTTGTACGTCACTGTCTTAGTTCATCAAACGTCTGGTCTAAGAGACTGAACGACGTTCACCACATAGTCCTTAAATCTAGAAGGCATGTTCCGAGTCCTTGACGATCTCCGTAGCGTGACACTTGGTTGTGCGGGTTCCGTTGCAGGCACTCCTGCTTGGCTCGCCTGTTGGTCTTGTTCCCTGATTGCTGATTGCTCTTGTTCTGCTGGCATGTCGTCTTCCCCAGGTAAAGATGCAGTTTCCAGGTCAGCGGGCTCCGCTGGATAGTGGTGTGTAGGCTCCGTGCGGGCTCTTCTGATCTGAGAGTGATTTCGACGAATCTGTCCCAAAGGTGTGCTAACCAGGCAAGCCCTTGGCGCAGGGTTTCCGACTATCTCGCCGTAAATCCATGGCTTATGCTTATTTTTTAGGCTTCAAGAATACTTTCTCCCCTGGTGAGAACTCTCTCTGTGTTGCTGATGCTTTTTTGTCATACTGTGTCTTTGACCGCTGTTTTCTTTCTGCAATGTCGTGCACTACCAAACTTGGTGAGGCTGTTTGTGGTCGGAGCTGACTCACAGCCGTAGGAATAAGGTCACGGAGCCTCCGGGACATTAATCTCTGTGCCGGTGAATACGTGTGTCCCTGCTGTGGAGTGTTCCTGTACGCCAAGAGGACAAGGTAAGGGTCTTCGTGACGTGATTTCTTCAAGATGTTCTTGGGGAATGTTACGGCCGATTCCGCTTTTCCGTTGCCACGGCTGTAGTAAGGAGAGGACTTTACAGGGTTGAAATCATAATCCAGGGCGAATTTCGAATACTCGTGGCTGTCAGATTGCGGCCCATTATCACTGATGCAGTCATCCGGGATGCCGTGACGAGCAAAATTTCGTTTCATAACTTGTATAACGGCGCTGGCTGTGGTACTCCTGAGAGAGTCCAGTTCAAAATAATCCCTGTAGTGGTCCACCATTACCAGGTAGTGTTTTCCATCAAGTTGGAACAAGTCAGTACTTATCTTTGACCAGGGTCGTGAAGGTGTGTTGTGGGAGAGCATGGGCTCGTTTGGCCGTTCAGCCAGGTACTGGGCGCAAGTTCCACAGGCCCAACACGTTTCTCGAATAGCAGCTTGCATCCCAGGCCAGAAGAGGGATTCGCGGGCCCGGGGTATGCTGCTGTCTGGGCCTTGGTGTGCCTTGTGGATCTTCTTCAGCATCTCGGCTCTCAGTGAAGCGGGTACAATAACCTGGTGTGACTTGAAACGAACCCCGTCGTATGCAGTGATTTCGTCTTTGTAACCCCTGAGTGGCTAAGGTATTTCTTTTCTCTCCTCAGGCTAACCATTCATTATCAGGGAGGGGTCCTTGCTGGTTTCGCTTCTAATACGTTCGAGTGTGTCAGCGGTGACTTGATTCGGGTTGAGATTCATTTCTGTTAACTAAAGGCGAAAAACTTCGGCTTGCTGAGTACTGGCTGAAGTGGGATCGTTTAAGGCTGCGCGAGACAAAGCGTCTGCTACGTGGAGCTCTTTTCCTCTATTGTAGGTGACCGTGAATTGGTATTGCTGGAGTTTTAGCATCATTCTTTGCAGCCTACGTGGGGCCCTACTCAGAGGCTTCTTGAAGATCGTCTCCAAAGGCTGATGGTCTGTGTGAACTATGATGTCCCTCTTTCCATATAGATATTGGTGCCATTTGTTCATGCAGGTGACTATCGCCAGGCACTCTTTCTCGATTTGGGCATAATTTCTTTCCGTGGCGTCAAGGGTGTGCGAAGTAAAACACACTGGCTGGTTTTCCTGTAAGAGTACTCCCCCAATGGCGTTCTCTGACGCGTCGACTTGGAGCGTGACAGGAGAGGACGGATCATAGTATCGCAGGACAGTTGCTGACGCAATGAGTTCCTTTGCTGAGTTGAGTGCGTTTTCGTGTATGTTAGACCACACAAACACTGCGTCTTGCTTGGTCAAGTCCCTAAAGGGTAGGACGGTTTCAGACATGTTCGGGAAGAATTTGCCGAGATACTGACACATGCCCAAGAAACGTTGAACAGCGGCTTTGTCTCTTGGTCTTGGCATTTCTTTAATAGCTTCCACCTTGGACGGATGAGGCTCAATGCCCTTGTCGGTTAGTTTATGTCCCATGAAGGTAACCGAGCTGGCCTTAAATTGAAGCTTCTTAGCAGAAAGACGTAAGTCGTGGTCCCTGCATTTGTCCAATAGGGCAGTCAAATTGTGGTCATGGTCGACATCCGCCTCTTCTTTAGTGTCACCGCACCCAAATATGCAGATATCGTCAGCAATGTTAATGACACTTTGAAGACCTCCAGGAACTCGTGCTGGCGACACTGATACTTTTCTGGTCCTGAAGAAATACCAAATGGCATTCGTGTGTACCAGTAACGCCCCTTTGGTCCCAGGAAGATGGTGAGCAATGAAGACTCGTCATCCAATACGATTGTGTGAAAAGCGTCCGATACGTCCACAATAGTGAATACTTTAACCTTTGCCAACAGTGGTAGCTTCTCTTCGATTGTCGGGATGGACTATATCGGTCTTCTGATCCCCCTGTTGATCGTCTGACTTGGGTCTATACATATTCTGAGCTTTCCATTGGGTTTCTCTTTGATCAGTATGTTAGAGAGCCATTCCGTGGGTTGGGTGACTGGCCTGATAATTCTCTCGTCACAAAGCCTCTTTATCTCGTCATTAACTCTATCAAGCTTGGCCACTGGAACACGATGCCTTGGAGCGTGGACAGGAGTGACTTCAGGGTCCATTTCTATGTGCAAGGGTGTACCGAGGGGTTTTCCCCGGCCTGTTCTGAACACGCTGCTGTAGCTTTCTACGACCTCTTCCTTTGTAATCCTTCCTGGCTGGAGAGGCGAAAAGGGTGTGGCTGTCTTGCTATCAGAGCTCTCCACATTGACCGCATGAGTTTCACCCGCATAAATTTGTAAATAGTGTTGAGCCTGCGCATCACGACCACAGAGAAGTGGTGGCTTTCCAAGTGGAACGTCCACCACTAAAAACTCCAAGAGGTGAATTTTTCCTTTCCTTTTGCAGTGAAGGGTTACCTGACCCTTTGGGCGTAAAGTCTGCTTTCCATAGGAGCTGATTGTGGTTTTTGCCTTGGAAACCTTCGCGCCGGGAAACAGCTTTCTTAACAAACCCTCAGGCATGGTATTGCATGTGGACGCAGAGTCAATTTGGGCCCGTGCCCCTTTTGTCTTGTCACCGTGTCCCAAGTGAAGATGAGCAAAATATTTTCGCGCCGCCTTCCCGCCATTCATTGCAAAGGCCTCTTAGTTCGCTTCACTTTCGACAAAGTTGGACTGTTGGCGTTGTCTCTGTTGATTTGCCTTGCTTTTGCAAGCACGCGAGAAATTACCAATGACTACACATTTGTTACATCTCCTGCCATACGTGGGGCAGTATCGTTGACGAGGTTGTTGATGGCTGCCAGCGCACCAATGACAAGGTGTCGATGGCCGTTGCGAAGTTTCCTTTCCAATCTTCGACGGTCTGTTTGTGTAATTTACTTGTTCTTGGTTGCTTCTAGCGGTCTTCATCAGTTTATTGGCGTACGCTGTGGCTTCAAAGCATTTCGCAACTTCAACCAATTCTTTCAAGGTGACTTTCCTTTGTGAAGCGTCTCGGTGCCTATGGCCTTTACCGATCAGTTTAACGCGTAGCGTCTTGGATGCCAAATCAGCGATGAATTGGTCTCATGAGTTCGTCCGCGAAATTTTCGTACTCGCACTGTGCCCCTTGGTTGCGGAACCTTGTTTCCCACGAAGCAATGGACTCGCTTTCTTCTTGAATGAGGCCGAGAAATTTCTGTCGTTCGCCTGAAACCCCGATACTAGCGCCGTAAAATTCTCTTAGCGCAGCCAAGACTAAGTGAGGTTTCTTCTGATCCTCTTCGGTCAGCCCCAAACTGTAATTGTATATCGTTCGCGCTGCTGGAGAAAGAGACGCTCGAAGACAAGCCATTGCTTTGTCCGGTTTAATCCATTTTCGTTCAACAGTTTCTTTCTCTGGGTCGTACCAGTTCTGCATGACGCAATAATCTATTAAATCTGTAATGTAAACTTCCATATCGTGCTTATCATCGCCCGTCGATTTCAGACTCGGACATGGAGAACTTGGAGAGGCCATGATGCCCCAAAATTCGGGCTTTGGAACGGCTTCATATTTATTCACTCATCGCTGCCACCATGTTACACCTAGCTGTGCAACTGATCAAGTAATTTTATTATGCAAAACCAAGGGCTTATACATACATGCAGGTGCGTGCCAACGTGTTGGAATGTGACAGTGCATGTGATTAAATAAGCAAAAGCGAATGTGACAGTGCATGTGATTAAATAAGCAAATCATACATGTGCAACAAACCCAGTGATTTAAAGTTTGAAACAATTCCATAGAAGTTATCTCCAATTAAGGCCTGGAAACCTGGGTTCCTGATGACGTCCGAGCATTCTTATGTAGAATCATTCTTCATTTGATAATATTAAACAGTTAATTGTTTTAAGAATTACTATTCTTCTTGACCTCTAGAAAATCAATACACTAGACTTATACAAAGTTCACTATGATATGCTTCTGTGACAGATTATCGCCAGTCCTTAGAAGTTAATTCACGTTATTTCTTGATTGCATTAATAAGAAATCAATGATCTTAAAGCAAGGGCTTCTCCATGTGTATAAATATGAAAGACACTTATTGCTGTATGCCAAGAATAGGTGGTTTGCACGTTACGTCATCGCCGCCATGCTGGTGGACGTAAACAATACATCTCTCATTAGCTCCTTTTGTTCGTCCACCAGCATTTGTTCGTTTTACCATTGTTATCTGTGTCTCTAGAGATTGGCTGCAAACCACCTATAAAGATAAAAATCCTGAGAAGCCAACCGGCAGGGCTACATTTTCGACGAGCATTACGCAACTGTTCCCCATTCCCTTTGCAGCTCAGCTCCATTTGGTGACTTACAACACGAAGTACCCTGATTTTGGAACAGCCGCTGACAAGCCAGATGGCCTTGGTATACTTTTACAGGTAGGAACTCTGTCGTTGAGCACGACTCGATGTTACTCTCTATCATCTCAATTTAAAGAAGACCAACTACATGCATAGTTCACGAAACACATTTTTGTAGAACTAACGTGAGTGACGTAAAACAAAAAGAGCGCAAGAGCTTCGATGTGTTCAATAGTCGGTTTAACATGCCTCGCTTTGTCTTTATGATTATCAATTGTGTTACAATGCCTTAACAACTTCGTGTATATGGGATTTATTCACCGAGCGTATTTAACATATTCCCTGGCTGCATAAAGATGACCTCTCTAATAAATGTGCTAAGGATAATAATGATCTTGCAATGGAGTTGATTTACCTTGTTTTTAAACGTCCATAGAGAATAAAATGAAAACCCTGCGTGGTTCAGATATTTGATCCGAGACGTGTGGTTGTTATGTTAGTTTTTACTGGCCATTAAAGCTATTGCACCTGATGGCTGACCTACTTTTTATTGGCTTTTTCGCTCACGAATAATTAGTACTAATGTTTCCGAAATACTACGTCGGGGGTACAAATCAATAAAATCCTTTTTTTCCCTCGGTTAACTATTTGTACTATTTTGTTAACAGAAAGCTGCAAAGGCAAATCCCACATACAAAAAGGTTTCCAGGCTGATAAAGGAGATAAGCAATGCAGGTAACGTATTCCATCCAGGTTATGTGGATTGTATCTGCTTAATAAGTCGGTAAAGTTTCTATGTGTGTGTGCTGACGTCATGTGTCTCAGTTTTGGTCGTTGATGTTCACCGGGACTTTAATCGCTGACCGTGATTTACCTCCAATGGTTAATTTAGAGGTGGGCATTAACGTAACCTCGAGCTTTAAACACAAGAAATCTACGTATAAACAGGTGCGATGCAAGCCTAAGCGCATAATGATTGTGCGTATGCTTATGCATGCGTCACTGCAATTTGATGGAGCCTGGCACCGTTTTCTAACAATGTATAGCAAATATATACTTTGCCAGATCGATACTACCCCTCTTTATCAATTGATACCAGTATAGTAAAATGAAAGTAATAAGCAAAGGACCGCCAACTATAATGGTGTAAAACGTAGGATCTACAAGAGATCTAATCGAACAAAAAATAAATCGGAATATACATGTGACCAACATGACTGAGACTCAATAAAGTAGGCTGCAACCCAATCTCGTTCCCAGAGCCTACGTTACCCTTGTCCAGCGGAACGGGCAACGAACGCTCTGGAAGAATCCAAAACCGGAACCAGAAAATCTTGGTTCCGGTTTGATTGCGCCTGCGTGAGGTCTTAGGACAAAATGGCGGCTGTTGATCATGTCAACACGTTCAGCAGGACCAATTTAGGGCAGTCAGCAGGGGCGATTCCACGGTAATCGACCAACAATCAGAAAACAGTCACATACATGCGGTAGAAGCCAACTTGTGAGCGATTTCCTTTGTATAACACTACTCTTTCTAAGGATACATACATCGATTCTTTTAGAGGAAGCTCAGTTACAACTTGCAAGTTTAATTGAGCCGTTTTACATTACACGCTTAAATAATAATAATAATAATAATAATAAATAAAAACATATTTATGCAGGATGACCATTTCAGTTATAAAAACTGCTATCAACATGGGTCCTGCGTAAAATAAAGAAATGAATAGTGGACAAAATAAAAGATAATGTATGCAAAAGTCTAAGAAGCTAAAAATAAATCTAAGGATATGCCTATAAAAAGCTAAAAAGATTAGAAATAAATTCATATACAATTATTAAAAATATCTGCCCCTTTATAGAAAAAAGCTCTTTTAGTTGATTCTAGTTTAACCCTATTAACAACAAGTTTGTCCTTATTTCTAATGTCATAATCGTGAATATTATGTCTTTTCAGTTGAAAATATTCGGAGAAATAACTTGGGGCCAAGATACTTATAATATATGTTCCGATTCTCAAGAATCATCGTTTCAGTGTTAGCTTAGAAAAAGGCCGATGAAAGCTTAACGTCAACAATAGTCCCACCCCAATTTTTGTTAGCCCACTCAGAAGTTCTTACTGTAGCTGCTATCTGGAGAACAAGATTTTTAATGATGTAATGAAGTAGACTACTGACTCGGCAAATATCTGATATAATTATATTTTTTAGTATTATTTTTACTTTTACAATGAGACAGTGTTTCAGTACCTTTTCCCATCATTGTGTAATTTTTAAGTGCAAATAAAGTTTCATTATTATTGATGGATTTTTTGATTGTATCCTATATGGTCATTGAGCGTTTCTATTCAAAACTTGCCATCCCCTTCCCCACCTTGTCTGTTGGATGGTTTCATAAAAGATACATTTATCTTTCAAGTATACATATTACATGAAATATATTTTAACCCATAAAGAGTTCCCTAAAAATAAATGTGACCTCTAAGGCATTTAACATGGCCCCCTTACTTGTCCTTGACCTGGGGGAGGGGGGTTGCCTATTTATTATGCCACAACACAGTTTTTGTAACATCTATTTATGAAAAATGAAAATCCTGAAAATAGAATATATAGCTGACCCTCACACCTGGCTATATTAGAATTCTGGAAAATCCTGTACATTTATGTGTTAAAATGTATTAATTTTTGGCAATATTCTTCCCTAGTTCTGGCCATGTATGGAAAACACTTTCTACATGCGAGGGTCTTTTCCAGTATCCCAAGCGTAGCCTGCACAGCTACAGTAACTTCGTTGAAGAAGGAAAACATAGTCTAGTCCCAAGGGCTTTTAGATCCCTTTTCAGATAAAACAAATCCTGATTTGTTTTTTGGCTGCACATCCAAGGCTAAATCAAGGAGACACCAAATTAGAGGCAATCTTGGGTCCATCAAAATACAGATTGATTCAAAAGTACTTAATTTTCCTTTGACACTGATATATGGTAACCTTGCAATAAACGCAAAGTGCGAGCAGTGTGAGCCAATAGGAACTGCTCCTATTGCCAATTATAGAATGTTTTATTCAGTTTGATGCCCAGTACCCAGATCATGAATGAGAAAAGAGTGTTGTACTCGTACCGAGTCAGATGTTTTTGGCTGCACCATTATCACAACTTGACCTTGAAGGACACATTGCATAGAAAATGACAGAGGTCTCAAACAGCAGTATGATTAAAAATAGCTGGAGAAAGTAATTCAATAGTTGTCTATAACTTTATTCCTTTTTACTATTGTCCTAACATTACCAAACATTGCTGCTCCAGTTTTAAACTTAGCCCAATTTCCCTTATGATAAGCCTTCTCTCTAATAAGTGCAATCCTCCTCAAAAATGGATGGAAAAAATCAGCCTCTGAGGGAGTATTTTACGGTATATGTATAATGTATCAATCTCATTAAAGACGACTATATTCTGTTTATATATTGAATCAATTCACTGTCAATTTCTGTGCACGGAAACCATATCGTTGCGAAATTCGACTACCACATTCATCGTCTAACTTACGCTCTCTTTGAACATGATCTGCACATTGCCTCGCCTACTCTAACTCTTCAACAAGATATTTCAACGCCTTTATCATTGGTTTGGATGTGGAAAGTTTTATTTAAACACGAACGGCACAAATACCTTGAACATTGGTCGGAGCACATGTTGTAAATCGACATCTGTAAGCTGTTTGAGAGCTATTAAGATTCCATCTAATTTCGCCTGATCTCTACAAAATTAAACGCGGTGGTTTCTAACCGCATTATTACAACGACAGTAATTTTCCTTTGCTTGTGATCATTTCTGTAGCTTCCGTTCCGCCATTGCCTGACACTTCGCGAAAACAACTTCCGATGCGATGCGATGCGGTCATGTTTATTGCTTTGTTTTTACCAGCCAATCAGAAGTGTCCTTTTTTGGATTCGACCAGAGGTTCGTATCCTTGGCGCTGGCCAAAAGGATCGCAGCCTCTGGGAACGAGATTGGCTGCAACCATGGACTGCTGTTTCGTCCTTATTGGGACTCGCCGGCATGGTGTAGCAATTTTAAAAGACGCCAGCTTCAATGCGAACGCCAATAAATTGCACCATGAACCCGTTCACGATATCAAGTTCCGTACCTTGGACTCTCTTGTACGAAAGCCGAGGAGGGACTTCAGACTACACCCTTCGGACTTCAGACTTCAGACTTCGGACTTCAGACTTCGGACTTCGGACTTCAGACTTCAGACTTCAGACTTCAGACTTCAGACTTCGGACTTCAGACTTCAGACTTCAGACTTCAGACTTCAGACTTCGGACTTCGGACTTCGGACTTCGGACTTCGGACTTCAGACTTCAGACTTCAGACTTCAGACTTCGGATTTCGGAATTTGGGTTTGGGATTTCCGACTGTGGATATTTAATATATCAGCCATAATTTCAGACTTTTGAAAATGGATGAGGAGGTAAGCTGACTTCAATAACTTTCCCCCGTCTATTTATTTCTAGTGTGGGGATATTTTGGAAAGGGATTGGGGATCTGTTAAGCTTATTATGCACAAAGTAACATGAAATGAAATACACGGCGACGCGATGACCAAAGCTGGAGCCGCTTCGTACTCATGAGTGAGACAAGCTTCTAATATAAAACAATTCTTCAGAGACTGAGATGAACGACAATTTACTTTCGTATAGGCTGTGCAACTGAATTCAGACTATCGATAAGGAAATTTAAAAAATGGAAAGCAAGAGAATAAAGGACAATAATAAAAACGACTCAGTTTTGAAAAAAAAAAAAAAGATTGAAAGCAAACCAAGGAATAATATTAGTTCTGCGGGAAAAAGGTTGAATCATGACACTTTTGCACGGCGTATTAAAGTGTCACGCAATAGCCTTGTGAAATCAATGTGAAATTGCCCTGCTGTCAGTTCCAGTCAAGCGTTAGCCCTTCGGAAGAGCGAATCCGAAGGACGAAAACTTCAGCACTAGAATCTCTTTACGGATGGTACCCTCACCTATAAATTCTGTTGATAAACCAAATATTTCATCATACTTAAACCTGCTCTGAATATCAATCTGAATATCTCTGTAAAGAGGATGTCTTGTGTCTTCTTTGACCCAAAATTAGAGGTAGCATTCCAACAAGAAAATAGTGACTGACAACCGGAATTTACTTGTGACTCCAACACAGTAACCATGTACACCTGCAGTCGGCTACTGATTTGTATACATTCCATACCTGTTATTTCTCACATGTTGAACAGGTGTTTTTAAGTAATAAGGTGAAGAGATAGTCCATTCTGTTCCTTAGAAAATGAAATAACTAAAATCATGCGCTAGTTTTGTTGCATACAGTTTTGGTTTGTTTCATGTTTTCTTACAAGGGTCTCAGTTAAGGGAGTGATCAATGCTATGTGGGCTAATTAAAACTATTTTTTAACGCTTTCCTAGGGTAAACCTCGAAGTAGTGACGCAAACAAGAGGTGCATGGAAAAATCATGAGATGCTTGGCGCGCTTGCGTGACGTCACCTCTGCAAGTGCCATACTGCCTACAGATATGACAAGATTGTTCGATGACATCAAAAATTAGTTGTGTGTTCCTGTTCAATGAGGATAAAAAAGTCGGCACAAAGTGTAAGAACTGCTCTGAGTGGCACGCTGACCATTAGCGGGCGTGTACAAATATTATTCGAAGGATGTCCAAGTTCATTTGAATAAAATTTTATTTCAATTCAGGGATTCAAAGACGTTATTTTGTGAAACGCAAACAAACATAATAAAAGCAATATGATGTTGACATGTTTCCGACCACAACTAATAGCTGTATATGTAACTTTACAACGTGACAACAAGGAATCTGAACGTGCTGCAGCCGAACATTCCAGATGCCTTAAATATTTTGAAAGCAATCATTAGGCTATACTTGATAATGGGTGCTGTGGACAGGCCTGCAGCGTCCAAATCCTAATCGTTTCAAATTATCTGTTATTTCTATAAAAAGCGTTAACCTTTCTTCTGGGTTTTGTGGTACTCGGTGGTTGGGGACTATATACCCCACGAGCTCCTCAAACTCCCGCGAATAATCTCTGGATTGTGCCCCGAAAAAGAGTTTTACAAGCTTCCACAACTTCTTCAGTGGTGGACATCAACGAGATAACTGTGGGTCGAATATACTTCAGGCACAAAGTACATTACGTCTGGCTTTCCTCCAAGAGCATCTGCGTTTTTGTCAACTCTTAGCGTCTTGATATTCCACAATTTTGCAACAGAGCGGAGTTAGGCATAAACAAAACTTTAAGCATTCTTTAAGCAACGGGTCAACATCTAAAAAGACACCAGAATCTCTAAAATCCTTAAACAAGTTCATCCAGCAGTCGCCTCCACCTTGCCTTAACTTTGACCAGTAGGCTTCTATTCTTTGGTTGGCACTACTTCCTTGAACAATCCTGTTATCGCCTGCTAAATCATCGCCGTCATTATACCTTAATAGCCTCTGGATGGTGGAAACCCACATGTTTTCCATTCCCTTATCAATGCGAGCCACCCTAGGTACTCCACCTATCTGCTGGACAGTGCTTAGGAAAAATCAACACCAATATTCGGGTTCGGGTTGTTATTGGTTGAACCTACTTTTAGGCACAGTATACGCCGTGAGAAGCCATCTGCACAGCCATGCAAACAAAATCCATACAGTTTTAGTTTATCTCAGCCATCTAAACAGCCTGATATACTAAGCCATATCCAAAGTCGGAAATCCCAATCCCGAATTCCGAAATCCGAAATCCGAAGTCCGAAGTCCGAAATCCGAAGTCCGAAGTCCGAAGTCCGAAGTCCGAAGTCCGAAGTCCGAAGTCCGAAGTCCGAAGTCCGAAGTCCGAAGTCCGAAGTCCGAAGTCCGAAGTCGGAAGTCCGAAATCCGAAGTCCGAAGTCCGAAGTCCGAAGTCCGAAGTCCGAAGTCCGAAGTCTGAAGTCCCTCCTCGGCTTTCGTACTCTTGCCATCCGATCCACGCGTTGCCACACCACGTAGCCCGGATAGCAAGGAATCCAAGTGTCACGATGGCGTCTCGCAAAGAAAAATGTAGATTGACCAATACCAATCTTAACATTAAAACGCATGGACGAAACCATGCTAAAAAATACACAGCATATCGGATTGTTACATGTATATACCATGTATATGCTTGTTACATGTATATACCACTAAAGTGATGTCAAGCAGATACCCAGTCATTGGTGAGCAGCAGCTTTTGTGTCGGTTCTATTCTCCCTCCCCACCAACGTCTGCTGAAACGAGCCACACATTCCATTCCCATTGTGTCTGAGCATCCAATCAGGAAGGAGAATAGAACGGACGCAAACAACGGCCGCGAAGAGGCCACGAGAACTTACCTACCGAAATTTAAAAGCCGCGATGGGATTGGTCAGATCCTGGAATGGAATGTTCGGCTCGGTTCAGCAGACGTTGGTGGGGAGGGAGAAATAGGACCGACACAAACAACGGCTGCGAAGGAGGCTAAGTGTTTTATTGCTGAACAGTGGTTTAGGTGTCGAGATCAAATACTTTGGAAAATAGAAAAATGAGGGAAGCAATTCAGAGCCATGTTTGCCGTGTGCAGTTTCATAAAATTTTTAAAACATGGTAGGTGAGAAGGAAGAACACCGACCTTGACGAGATATGCTGCTTTTTCTTCCCTTGAGAAGAAGAAGAAAACAAGAAATGCGTATTACACCTTATCAGTAGTAGTGCTTGTGTTTGTCGCACGATTGCATAAGCTAGCCGCAATTTATTATTCATGCATTATTCAGTCATTTCGAATAATCTTTCCATGTTTTGATTCATACGCCATGGAGACGGCTAATTTCTTTCCCGAAACGTATTTTCTGGCTGTTCAAATTAAACTGATTGCTTCATAGAATATTCATGATTCAGGCCAAATTGAACTTTTGCGCAGTTAATTTGAGATACAAATCCTTTGGATATCCGAGAACAAGGCAATAAGCTACGCTCGCTTTCTTTAGCGCCAAAGTAAAATGGCGATGACCAACTTTACCGCAGATGCCAACCAAAAAGCATTTGAATACCATTATTGTTCAAGAGAATTAACTAAAGGAACAAACAACCAGGTGATTGTTCTCATAGTATTGAACATTTGCCTGTCCATTACTGCATTTTTGGGGAATGCTCTGATCCTAGCTTCCCTTCACAAGCAGTCTTCGCTTCATCCGTCCTCCAAACTGTTGCTTCGTAACCTAGCAACAACTGATCTTGCTGTTGGTATCATTGTAGAGCCCCTTTAAGTCCGTTATTTTGTGTTTCTGTTGAAAGAACAATGGAATATTTGTCGCCCCGTAGTTATAATTTGTCATATCACAAGCTATATTTTGTGTGGAGTGTCACTGTTAACACTGGCCGCAGTGAGCGTGGACAGACTTCTCGCTCTATTATTGGGACTCAGATACAGACAAGTTGTAACTTCAAAGAGAATCTATGTAATTGTCATTGTCTTTTGGTTTGCTTGTACTATCGCTTCGATGACGCACTTCTGGAGTCATCATATAACCTTATGGTTGGGCTACAGTGTTATATCACTGTGTTTAGTTTGCTCATTCTTTTCTTACGCAAAGATATTTTTCACTCTCCGTCATAACCAAGTTCAAGCGCAGGGACAGCAAAACCAAAACGTTCCATCGAACAGAGCGCGATACAAGAGGACAGTGAACAGTGCACTGTGGGTACAAGTAGCATTAGTTGTTTGTTATCTGCCACATGCAATAACGGGGATTCTTCTTCAAACAGAACCATCGCCATCTGTTCACGTTGCGAGGTTATTCACAACGACTTCAGTTTTCCTAAATTCGTCTATAAACCCAATTCTTTATTGTTGGAAGATCCGAGAAGTGCGTCGAGCAGTGAACGATATAGTCAAAGGTCTGGTTTGTTCATCAAGTTAATGATGGTGTCAAATATCTCTTCTAAATCATACAATTAGTTACGCCAGAAAATTCATAAGAATATTAAGTAATTTGGCAACAGTGTGTGATATGTGAATGATATATGAAACGAATCATGTGTGATATATGGGAAATCAATGTGCTTCAACTGAACCATTTCTTGTTTATATAGAGATTGAAAACGAAAATAAACGCTTCACAGGGGACTGGATAAACTGTAGCCTCCCACGCAGTCGTTTTTAGGGGACTCGTATTTCACCTCCTCCCCAATAGTGAGGAGGAGGTGAAATACGAGTCCCCTAAAAACGATTGCGTGGGAGGCTAGGTAAACTGTAAATGAAAACTTCCTGTTTTGGATTTAAATTAAATAAATTCACAACTGACTTTGCCCACTTGTTGTAAGGCTCGCCTTGTTTCCAAGGCAACAATTAAGTTATAAAGTTAATTAAGTGACAAAAGACTTAGAGCGAGAATAGAAATTTGAAATGCTTGCCTTCTTTTTAGAAAACCAGATGCATTATGTAAATAAACAAAGAAAATTAAGGTTTGACGACCCTAAAATGGTCATATTTGAGATAAAAATAGTTTTCACTAGAGAATCTACAGTAGACATCAATATTGAAGTCGATTTTTACTGCAAAGGGGTCATAAAACGATAACAAATCCTACTGGAGATATATTGCCAACTCAAACAAAGAACTGCTAATTGTTCACCTGAATTTGTAAAAGGGCCCTAACTTTTCTCTTTATTTGAATTTCGTTTTGATAATGTTTTAAAATCTGTTTTTCAATATATATCGTTTGATCACTGCACTGAGGAGCAACATATAAAGTAATTTCAAGATAAGGATAAGAGAACTGAAGAAAAAATGAAGCAGGGGTTCATTGCCGTAGAGAAAGCAAAACCAGTTTATTGATTTAAAAAAGGCACCATTAAGAAACTGGCAACTTTTACTGTTCAAAAACCCCATATTAACATATCAACAAGGCTTCCGTTTGAAATTAATAATAATTGTTGAGCTGAAGAACAGTTGCCGCCAATTTTTATTCTCAACAAATGGAAATATTTTAGAATCAAGAGTTCGAGTATCTATTTTTGAAAGTTTATTGAAACAACTTCCCTCATATTAAGGTTTTGTGGTGCTAGTTCAGCTAGCTGACTGTTGGCGATTTTGATGTGGGAAACCAGTTAACAAGCGATGAAACAGCATGTTGTTTGAACATCTTTGTGTGCTCGCCCAACAGACTTATATGGTAATTGACTTACCAGGGTGCCCCAGCTAGGGTTCGGAAAGCGTGTCTCAGTCGAAAGCCTAATTAAATATCAGGATTGTTTGGAAAGTCAAAAAATCCAAATGCAAGGAAACCCACCAGTTCATTTGACATATTTGTCACATAAATACTTTGGTCATAAGAGAACCACTCCGTAACTCTTGCCCTAAAGTGACATGGCGATGCCAAAGTTTACGGCAGGTGCAAATCATGTTTTTAGAGCTTGGCGAGGGGAAGGGAAACCTGGTCACCTCGATTTTTAGTCACCAGTGACATTATTCAAGTAAAAAGAAACATCATAACCAAATGCATCACAAAACATCGACTTATTGTCTGAACAAAGTTTTTCTTTCTTTGAACAATTATCAGTTTACTGTCTCAGCGGCCACGTGCAGCCATCTTACGCTCGCTAAAGGGTGCAAGGCGCAAATGAGATCATAAACACAACAACAAAAAAGTTAGTGTTAGATAAATACGTTTAACATCTTCGAAATTTTCTTTATCTCTCAAATTTTAAAATTGACAAATTTTCAGAAACAATATCCCCTTTGTAGGTAATTGAAACTTCCTGTCTGATGATGATTCGAATTCAGTTGGGCTGGACCAAATTTATTGCATTGTCATCCTTCGACCCTCCAATTTATTGCTATTTTTCACAACTGGAAAGAAAGAAACATATTTCAAGATAAATGAACAGAATTTTATATGGGCCTCAGAGCTCTTCCCTTTAAATCATCCCTGAGATCACGCTATTGGAGATTACAGAAAGCCTAGTTCAAATGACCTAAAAATCATTTCCCTAATAGGTATTGGGCTATGGAAAAAACAGTCAGTCATAGCTTTACCGACCGAAAATAAATTTTTGACCCTTGCATTATAAAACGAACGAGACAAAACCTTTATTCGCCGTACGATGTTTTCAGTATAATTTTGCAAGGGTCATCATGAACTGGTGCTAAAAAAGATAAAAAGATATTCGTTGAGGTGCAAATTGAAACTTCCTATTTGATCATTACGAGTAAATGGGCTAAACCAGCATTCAGAGTCATTTCTCGACTCATCCTTCTAATTGACTTTTAACTGCTGATAAACAGTTTCATCGTGTGATAAGTCCTCTGAGGTTTTGTGTTCTACGGTTTGAAATAAATAAATAAATCCGCGTATCCGTATGTTTTCAACTACTTTTCGGGCATGAAAAGTTTTCCAGAATTTTTCGAAACCCACTCCTGATAATTCGTACGGCCAGCTTTCCAATTATTACTTAATCGATTCTGTGGTGGTTAATGCGGGCTGTAATCGAATATTTATAGGCTAATTTCAGCAAGCAACAAATATAGAAATACCCCCCAGGTAACCTTTTTATAACTTCATCTTACACGCGAATCAGTTTTAGAATACTCAAGCTATCCAGTCACCTGACAACTGATGATCCATATTTGCGCGCAAAAAATGCGAATTAGACTATGTTTGATCATTTGTGTCCTAGAAGAAAACTATACGCAATACGTGATCACTACAAATCCGTCATAAGCGTTTTTGCGAGTAAGCGGACTGCAAAACTCTTCATATGCATCGTTTTGGAACCGACACGTTTGCCTGTAGATTTTCTGCCAGAATTATATAAAGCCTGGTTTTCACCAGCGACGCAAGCACAAGCGCAAGCATAAGCGCAAGCACAAGAGCGCTTATTTCACTGTGAAAACGGGCTTAACGCAAGCATAAGCATAAGCAAACACAAGCATAAGCACAAGCATAAGCAAGCACAAGCACGAGGAAAATTGATAAGCACAAGCACGAGGATCAAAATTTTTCCTTGCGTTCGCTTGCGTAGTGTTCGTTTTCACTTGGCATAAGCTACTTATGCTTGCGCTTGTGCTTGCGTCGCTAGTGAAAATCAAGCTTAAGGGAAAACATTTAGAAGTATAACGTTCTTCTCTATACTGAATACGATCGAATAAACACGAAGAAGTTGAAATGCGAGCAAACAGAAGGTGAAAACTCCTCAAAATCTCTTCAGTAGCTTCCACTCTCCGTCACTTATTCAACGCGCCCAAAAGTCGACCTGTGGGCAATTTTACCCCCCTGGGTCTTGGCTCGTCTCGTGGTGCGCATATAGTCGATCCGCGTCCAAGTGAGAAGGCGTTATAAAAGGAACAGAGCTAGATGTTTTTTTTGTTGTTGTTGTTGTTTGTTTTTATTTTTTATTATTTTTTTTTTTTGAGGTATCAGAAACAACTTTTCATACTGAAACTGAATAGACAAATTAATAAATTAATTAATAAATAAATGAGACAATAGTTCTACCCTTAGGTTTAACTATGAAAATAACTAACTGTGCTAAGATCGCGCCAAGGTACGGCAGTTGCTGTCACCTACTAACAGAGCCTGTGGTTCCATTCCTGAAGACGGTCCTTTTAAACAATGACAACTCTAGACATAAACGGCAACTCGTGACAGAAACATTTCGTTGAACTCTAAGGTAGCAACACAGGAGCAGGCGGCTGGTTCCTTGGGTTGGCACACTTGTCGAGTACACCCTTCTTCTCTTATAAGGGCTCTCTCACTACTCCACCCTGCGATCAGTCTGTAAGCTGGATCGTGTTGAAAAAATCAGTTCCTGTCGATGAACACAGGGTAAGGCTGCAACTATTAGATGGCTTTTTAAGCATAAATCAATTAAATTTGGTAGATATGACTATAATTTGCGATCAGTCGAATATGCGACGGAAGTTCAACAGTTGATTTATACGCCGCATTTTACATGTGCCAAATCGAATTCATAAATTTTAGTATATTGTGATTTCGCTTTTAACTCCCCTGTTTTATGTTACATGACATGTCACTCGCGCTCAGAAATTAAATTCGACAATTAAATGCGACGTTTAAATCAAATCTGGAACCTTTTTAATTTGAGTCGACTCTAATATGCGACGTCTAAACTGGGTCTGATGTGAACTTATAAACAAACTTCAAGTCTCCTTAACATAGCATAAGATAAAAAGTGTATAACGTGCTGCGTCTGAAAAGACTGCAATCATAATGAAAACGGCCTCAAATTTTTGTAACGGATATAACGTAATCCCGAAGACATCACAAGAAAAGGGACCGCACACATTTCTAGACACCTCAAATAAAGTTTTTCAGTGCACGGAATCCCTTTTGCGTCAGTCCATTCTTATTCTTTGACTCAGTTTGCCTTATAAAAAAAAATAATTCACTGCATGTTCAGGAATAACAATTTCAACCTCGTATTAAAGTTCGCAGTCAGTATGTTTTTCCTAAATGGACACAAAAGCGGACCCCCCCCCCCCCCACCCCCTTGAAAATGAATTCGAGTAGCTCCTGCTTGCTCAAGGCCGCACAGGACACTTAAGCTCATCACGTATGTATTTAGTGATTAATAATGACGGTAATGGTGTGATGTGCCCGTCAGAAAGATGCTTGGGACTCTGAATTTCTTGTTAGTTGTCCTTTGACCCGTTGCCAAGCAACTGACATACCATCTTTCTTACTGGCACATCACACCATTACCATCATTATTAATCACATTATAGCGCTGCATCACATTTACATTGTCGAACCCGCAGACCAGTGGGACACATTGTATAAGAACCTAGATTAACGACCTGGCTCACCAGGGGTTCCAGTAGCTCAGTGGTTAGAGCATCCGACCAGTCTATATGTACGAACCGTGCGACTGATTCCGACGATGCACAGAATATTCATGAGAAGACAATAGCGCCATTTATACGGGAGAAAATAAGACGCGTCTTATGTAAGACGCGACTTAAATAAGACGCGAACTGATCGTATAAATGGTACAAAATAAGCGTTCGCGTCTTATTTAAGTCGCGTCTTACATAAGACGCGTCTTATCTTAGGACAGGGTTTTCAGCTGTTCTTATTTTGTCCGCGTCTTAATTAAAACGTGAACTTCCTCGTATAAATGGTTTCGCGTCCTATATAAGACGTGAACTGCAAGTGCGCTTGCATAAAAACAACAGCAACATGAGCTTGTCTTATGATTAGATAGCGTAATTGGTTGCAAAGCTTTGCAAAAGATGGCCGGGAGAGCCAAAGTGAATTCAGCACCTTCCTTCTTTAACCTGCCATCAGTCGCACCAATCCGTAGATCGCTTTCTTCCGACTCTTCTCGGATTTCTATTGATTTCTTTGTATGCTACGGCGTGGTCTTTATAAGAAAAAAATCTTTGAGAAAGTCTCTTCTTAAAATAACAGGACAGCACGCTTCTGTTTCTTGCTACAGCGCTCCATCTTGGCGGGTAAGCGAGGCTGTATCAAAAATAAGACGCGAACCATTTATACGAGATCTTCGCGTCTTATGTAGGACGCGAAGGTATAAACGGTACAGTTCGCGTCCTATTTAAGTCGCGTCTTAGGTAAGACGCGTCTTATTTCCTCCCGTATAAATGGCCCTAATAGGGCCGTTTATACGAAAGAAAATAAGCCGAGGCATACTCTGGCCACGGCTTACATAAAACGCAAACACCCCGTATAAATGACACAAAATCTACGTTCACGGCTTTCTCAAGCTGCCGCTTATCCTGGCCTAGGAGTTTTTATAAATAGTTCCTTTCGCATATTATGTAAGCCGCGGCCAGAGTACACCGCGGAATATTTCCTCTCGTATAAACGGCCCTATTGTCCGTTCAGCGTATTGTTAACTGCACGTGCGATTGAAATCTCCAAGTATGAACTTATTGCACATTACTGAATACATTAGCGGACTCTTCGATCTTCGGAGACGGAAAATCGGCGATATTGTGTCCGAGTTTTCATCTTGGATATAGAACTTCAGGAACTGATACACCAGGAAGATAAACGTAGCAAGCTATACTGTGATGTGATAGAAGCAAAATTGCACAAACAAACCTCACAAAGAAGATCACATGCTTCAAGGTTTAAGTTCCATAGTTTTACTCCAGTGGAAGCCACTTACTTTCAACGAGTCTTGAAACTGAGAAATCTGCTTCTGTCACATCATAGAAGACGTTATCCTTTATCACAAAATAATGAAACCATTTACTTTGGTGTGCTTCTCAATCAGAAAACTCGGACACAAACTTCGCATTTTCCCAGTTCTAGCTTTAGCAGCCGAAACTATCACCTTAAATCGCGATTCGGCAATAAAACGACAATCATGATGTCATTCCACCATTCACCAAGATCGACCCTCAAAATCCAGAGATATGAAGCTTGAAAACAAAACACCTACCCCAAAAATTTTGTTCATGAATTTGTTAAGTGTCCTGCGCGACCTTAATGCATACCTTGTTCTCTTTCAGTTGGATGCCTTGAAACAACTTAAAAAACACGAAAATCACAGTCTATGTGATAATTTCCGCCCCACTTAACCACTGAACGGCCGCACCATGTATTAATGCAAATAATTGGCTCAGCTTATGAGCAGCCGGGTGACATGGAAGGTTGTTTTAGAGCACATTTGTCAGACTGCCAGTCTAAACGCATTTTAGGTGAAGTCGTCATTAAACAGCATAATGTTTCTGGTTAACGACAATTAATAAAACCCTAATTTGAAAGTTGAGTATTGTCAGAAGCGGTATTGTTCGAAATTCATAGAGATCAGTCTGCTTACTTGACTTTACAGGCTTGGTATGAGTACCTTCATCACTACGGGGAAGCGCAATGAGGCATTTGAATACCTGACATAAATCCAAAGATCCCCGTCATCCAAATCGCAAATTAAAGTCCTTCGGGTCACACGCCCTCTTGGTTAGTAACATAAAAAAAACTTTTGCATTAATAGAGCGAATTCGTATAACCCGTTTCTTATATGCTAATGAGAATCGCTAAATGGTAGTGAGAAAAACAATTGACAAAGCACGCACCATGCAAACTGAAATCAATTCGCCACTTCCACATCACATCTCCCATAATACACCTTGTCTGCCCCCCAAAATTTTGCATAACCATTGTTTTCAATTTCTCTTGGGACTAACAAACATCCCGAGAGAAATCGAAAACAATGCTTATGCAAAATTTGGGGGGCAAACAAAGTGTATTACGGGAGATGTGGAAGTGGCGAATGGCACTTTCCATTCAATGAAAAATTCTAGTTTGAATTTCCGCAAATTCGTATTGACGAATGGAACAGCATTTTCCGAAATTTACGAACACGAGGACAACCTCGTGAGGTGTATCGAAATTTTCGGAAATTTCTTACCAGGAATTATCGTTCTAAAGTTGAATTTCCTCCTGGAATTTTGGTTTGAATGTTTCGCTTTGCGGATTTAGTGTTTTTCCGTATTTTTTGGGAAACGTTCACAGGAAATTTCCGTACCATTTGTCCCTGTTTCTTAATTTTCCGAATTTGAGGTTGGATGAAAAACTCTCCTAGTAGTTGAAATTCCTAATAACGAAGCGCGCGAAGTCTAAAAATAGAATGCAAATTATTGGAACCCCGCGAGAGTCAGACAACATAAGCGTGTTCTGGGAGAAATAGGGGGAAAATGAACTCCAAATTTCCGTTTTAACAAATGGGCTTGTCGTGATATCAGGGAAAACACATCTTGACCGCAAAACTGTTCTCCATAAAAGTTCTCAAACAACCGATGCTGCAAAGGGAAATGATTTTCGTCTGACGGTGGTACCTGTAAAGTCACGAACATCAGCAAAATGGCAAGAATATTCAAAAGTACCACGCGTATTTCGTGCAACTCCATGCTCTTTTCCCTCACAACGAATACTCTGGCTCAGATTTTAAAGAGTCCAGTGCACTCCAACGTGAAAACTTTCTCGGCATACCCAATCTGGTAATTAGAATATTATCCGTCTCATTAGCATATAAGAAACGGGTTATACGAATTCACTCTATTGATAAATAACATTCAGAAAAAAAATTAGTTGAACGGTGGGTAAAGAGAAACAGCTCAGAACGATTTCTTGCTTTGTAGTACTCCTTAGAACAAGGTTATGAGGAAAATAGTTTTCCGAAAATTACAAGGCTAAGCATGGATCCGCCATGTTGGTGTCCCTCTGAAAGACACCAACATCGCAAAAGTGAAAGACAGTTAAAGAAATAAACAGATAATGCAATCAGTCTTTCTAATTTTACTTGAGAATTGTTGAGGTAACTTTTTTACTTTAACAGCATACTTTAACAGTATACTTATGCATATTTCGAAAAATTCTTGTAAGTTGGGCTGCCACGAATTTGATCAATTTTTTTCAGTTGGTTAAGTGCTGCACCGGTATCACAGAGGCAGGAGCCCATGAATAGGAGCTTCACTCTCCCATACAAGCCCTTTGAGTCAACCTTTGCGCGTATCTTTTCTATTTTTAGAACGCTGCGGGTTTCTAAATTCGCACGCACTATTTAGAACGCCCAAGAGAAGGATCGGGACAACGCGGACCCCACCTTTGGCCACAATTTTTTTACGGATGCTTGTATGCGGAATGTATTGGAAACAGATTTTCCCAGTAAATTGGAGCCTCCTGCAGAAAAAGCCGTTCTAAAAATAGAAATATACGCGCAAACGTTGACTCAAGGAAACAGTGCATATGGAGGCTCCTATTCATGGGCTCCTGACAGAGGTCATGGGTTCGAATCCCGCACAAAGAATTTTTCGAAATATGCGGCTTTCTATTGACTACTGCTTCAGTACCGTTGACGAGGCGTTCACATATTCACTTGGAATGAATTACGTTCAGTATTTGTAAAGTAAATTCATGGCAAAAGAATTGGGAACAAGCCTTATAATATTACAATCTTCTTTCCCTCTGTGTGCATGTGTTGAATGTTGAATGTTCATTCGACTTCAAAACTATTTAAAGTGCCTATGAAGTAAAAAAATTTTTTGCCCAAATTTACAGGTCTAAGTGTCCTCTTTCAAGAATGGCAGGTTGAATTTTACGTAGAGAAAATAAAATCGGATTTTTTACCGTCCAAATTGCCTCAAAAAAGCCAAAATGGTGTCCCGGAGACTGGTGACGAGTTTTGCGTTGATGACGTAGTTGGTGGTTCTGAAAAGTTGTTTACATTTCATCTCTCTTGCGATTCAGTGAGCTCCGCAAGTTCGGTCGAGATTTTGCTGAGATTATAGTTGCTAGTTGTTCGTTGTGGCAACCATGTCTGAAAGTGACGATAGTTTGTATTCTGTGGACTCGAATACGTCTAATAAATCCAGCGAAGAAGAATCAGAAAGCGAAACATCGGATGAAATGGAAGTGGTTGGACATATCCAAAACGTACGCCGAAGAGCCACTTGCCCATACAAGCGATGAAGAAGAAGATACGGAAGAGAACGGTGAGGATGGTCTATGTCCAACAGTTCTGCAGAGCAGATTCGAAGAACGGCTTAACTGCAGAATACCCTGCCACTCAAACAATTTTCCACGCAGCCGGCTACGCGTTACGCAGAAAGTAAAATTCTACTCAGACTTCTACGTAGCTGGCTCCGCGGCTACGCGGTACGCACAAAAATTGAAACATCAAAATGAATTCACAATAATTGATAGACGTGATTCGACATGAAAACACACGCGCTACATATGTAATATTCTTCGTTCTTTAAGCCATTAAACTGAAACAAGTGCCGAAATGAGTAAATTCACTCGAAAGTAATTTCAAAATGAATTCACAATAATTGATAAGGCGATTATATATGAAAACACACGCGCTACATACACTGTATATCATATTCCTCGTTCTTTAAGCCAATAAACCAAATTCACAATAATTGATAGTGTGAGTCGACATGAAAGCACGCTCTACATATAATATTTTTCGTTCTTCAAGTCAATGAACCGAATTCAGAATAGCGTGATTCGACATGAACACGCGCTTCACATGAGATTAAACCGAAACAAGCGCGCGCTTGTTTACGCAAACAAATTCACAAATCGATACTCACTCAACCCTATAGCATTTGCTTTGAGTCGACATAATATTTGCAAACCATGGCCACTTATTGTTCTCACCTTCAGTCACTACAAATTCAGAGCTGAGTTCAGTTTTCGAAATATATTTTAAAATGAACACTTCAATGCAAAAATACAGGACGAAAACTCATCTTCGCCGTGTGAAAATGAAAACATCCCAAGTCAGAACAGCCAAATGACTAGCTCTCCTTTTTTCTGTTTCCAAATCAAGGACGCCTGGACTGTTCCAAACAACGAAGGTACGAAGCTAACATATTTTAAAATATCTGTCATTTGTGGGCCTGCACATATCAAATACCGGTAACACGCGGCAATCTTTTACTTCAATAATACCAAGTTCTCACTTACTTTCCGTCGTTTTCGGTCAGTTAGACGAGACTTAAGAATGGAGCCTTTAATTAGGTTTCTCTTCAACTCAATGGTTTAATCATTGTTACTCTGCACAAGGACGGGCTTGTGCTCAAAACAGCTTTCCTCGAAATCCACTGTTCAAACACAAACAAGAGCTCTTCTTCGGGGTGAAATCTTTTCGATGAAGGCGGACAAATCGAGTCCATTCATCCCGAAAATTTTCTTGAGGGTGAAAGTAATGCATTGGAATTCCCGGTGATCCAGTCTTGTTGCCACAATTTGCAAGATTTGGTCCACCGTCAGAGCAATAGTCAGAATAGTTAATGCAACCTTTCTTTCTTCCCTTCTCCGCCATGAAGCTGATGTCAGTGGAACCACCAAGTACGTCATTTCCGGTGTAATCTGAGTGATGGAGACACTCGAAATCGGTCAAATGCAAACTTTCAGGCCAGAAAAATCTTACATGGAGAGGGTTTCGGGCGTTTCAAACCGGGTTTTTGGTTTATTAACGACATAAACAAACATATATATAAACCAAACTTGCTTTTTATTTCATAGGCACTTTAATATTTCAAAGAACAAAGGAAAAGTTGAGGATGTTGAACGAAAATTTAAACAAGCTTAAAATTGTCTTAGTAGCTTAAATGGGACCTCCCCTGTTACGTAACTCAAACATTAAGTGAAGTTTTCCGTGATATCGGGATCCGGCTAAGCAATACAAAATCTGCTTAAAACTCAATAGCAACATCTGAGGCATGCAGGAGGTTTCTATAACGTTCAGCTGTTATTCATAGAAAAACTTTACAGACTCGGATCTAATGGCAAGTGTACAGTAGCAATACTCTACGGCGTCATTATAAGCACACAAGGCACAATCTTGTTCAAACCTCTTCAGTTGTAATTTTCATTGGCTTCACTGGACCAGCGACATCTCAAGTGCAATTTGAATGTAAAGGCAGGTGTGCCGGAGAAAATTGATTTTACAAGTACGCGAACGGTAAAACAAATGTGGGTTTTTTAATGCCTATGAAAGGAATTCACGACTTATTTCTTCAGCTTTGTAGTACATGACGGATTGTCTGAAAGCTGTGCTATTTAGTCACAAAAAACCATTCTTAAATACCGCGGAAAACATGCTGAAGTCAACTATGAGGTATAGAGTATACATATCCAGTTGTAAAATATTTCCTGCGGTTTTGTTTACATTCGAGCTTTGCTATACGCTACCATTCCTATCTGTACTTTCATCAGCCATGTTCTTCAAGCAAATGTTCACAAATCACTAGTACTGTTACCGGACATCAAGGTTACTATGGTGGAGGAAGTATACACCAATGGCAGCCATCTTCATCTTCACCTTATTGGGCGGAGAAGACTGAAATGGAAGACACTATTTTGTAACCACACCACCTCTGATTGTGCAGCAGTTCTATTTAGGTTGCTGCGCGCTACGACCCTGAGCTTCTTTTTCTGCGGCAGCGTGGTTCGATAGTGAAATCGTAAAAAATTCGCGATCAAGGTGCAGTTGGTGGGCTCGACATTTGGTCTCGTGGTATACAGAGGTTCTCGAATTTGGGACCTATTCCAAAAGTCGCTCATAGCCATGGTATGGGGTAAACATGAATGTGAGTAAACGGGTTAGTCATTAAACCAGTAAATAAATAAAGAAATAAAAAGCCCAACTGTAATTCATCATGGGTAAAGGGATATTTTAAGGTTCCTTTTCTGTATTATTATTATTATTATTATTATTATTATGTGTACATAAAAATTTGAGAGTGCGTTTTATTTTTTAAACAGCATTTATCCTTGTAAATAGTTTTGTTGTAATTATGTTCTTCATGATATTCTTGAATAAATTATTATTATTATTATTATTGTTGTTGTTGTTGTTGTTGTTGTTATTGTTATTGTTATTGTTATTGTTATTGTTATTGTTATTGTTATTGTTATTGTTATTGTTATGGCTAGAACACTGCTTATGCAGGAAGTAGTACAGAACATCGGGACACTGCCTGTGGCCTAGGATGCCCTGTACCGAGTCTGATCATACCATTATTACTATTATTACTATTTTTTTTCTCCACTTTTGCCTCTCAGAGAGACTGGCAAAGTATTATTTGAAATAATAAAGAGATTCGCATTAACGAAAGACCAGTCTTATACAAAAATTATTTTGAGGCAGGAATGATCTTTACTCAAGATCTACTTTTCAGTTTACATATCAAAGACTCTTTTAGCCACCGGTCGTACAAGATTTCCAAAACTACTTTTTGCAATGGGCTGCCCTTCGACATTCAATACCTTCCTCTTTAAAAATTACTATTACTTGTCCATCTACAGCCTCTCCATTATTTTCAATTAATGGCAACATCTTTGATGTCAGGAAAAAGAAATCAAAGGACTATTATTCATTACTTGTGCGCAAAAAAACACAGCTTCCTAATATCGTTCGTAAATTGCAGAATGACTTTAATTTCTCGTTTGATCAGCTGAGACAAATCTTCACCCTGCTACATTCTGTTGTATTTGAATCATATGTAAAAGGATTTCAGTTCAAAGTGGTTATCTCTATCCTATACACAAATTCTAAATTACATAAAATAGGACGATCTATGCTCATTTTGCAAGGCAGAATCGGAACCCTTATACCACCTCTTGTATCAGTGTTCTTTTGTAAGGCAGTTCTGGAATGAATTTCAAGGTTACTGGCACCAACTCTCAAATCAGAAAATTTATCTTACTCTTAGAGATGTTTTATTATTATTTTTAGTAGTAGTAGTAGTAGTAGTAGTAGTAGTAGTAGTAGTTTATTTCTTGCCAGTCGAATTAAGAGAACTTCCAAGCGTTTCCTCTTATACCATTAAGTGATACCAAGCCAAGACAGTTAGATCCAAGTCACTATTTAATGGTCTACTAGATGCATTTTTGTGTAAGCTAACGCATTCGGATTTTCCACTACACAAAAGCTGAGTATCAGAGGGTTTTATGCCCTGAATTTTCATAGCTTTCCAAAATGTTAGCTACCCTTATTTTTCACTTTAAATGACGCTATTGCCACTCTGATAACTTTTGTATTCTGAACAGTTCTAGAAGCGAACTGTGAGGAAAAGTAAAACAGACGTGCGTACACCAGAGATATCTCTAGCAACTGTTTATTTCCATCCTCCTACATCACGTGACCATAACTTACCAAAATACCACATTTCCTCCTTCCTATACAGTTTTCTCAACATAAAAGCAACTAACAAAAAACTACTATAAATTCAATCTGTCGGGAGGCTTGACCACCTGTCCCGATCGAGTAACCACTAGGCCTGATCTGGATTCAGAGTGACCGGGCATGACGTTTTCGTGATCACTGGATCAGGACTGTGAGCACAGCCATCGCCTCCTAAATCACCATCATTATTAACAACAGGTAAAGGGATAACACTAGACTTACGAGAAACCTCATTGTCTACTTCAGACTGAACTTGCGACCTAGTTATGGGAATGACAGGTTCCCTCTGAAAATCTGATGGTGGATTGTACTCTACCAGTTCTGGTGAGACCGCTTCCTTGTGGGCACTCATTCCTCGGGCATCATCAGGTATCAAGTGATTAGCATGCACAAAGCGACGACTATTACCTGGAACTCGAACTAAATAAGTTTCTGGTCCCTTCATAGCCACAATTGTACCCGGTATCCATCTCTCCCTCCCTCCCCTGGTGTTTTTAACCCTGACTGGCTGGTACAAATAAAAAACTCTCGCCTTTGGGTTAAGCCCATCCCTCTACAACTTTGCAGCAAGTTGTTTCTTTTCTACACGCCTTTGTAAACTGGGTTTTACCAAGGAGAGGTGTGTTCTGAGTTCCCTCTTCAAAATCAGCTGTGCAGGAGTCTTGTCTGTTGTGGTGTGGGGAGTGTTTCTGTAGCGGGACAGGACATCAGCCACTTTGTGCTGAACGGTCCCCTTATCAGGACAAGACTGATACATGTGTTTGAAGGTCTGAACATGTCTCTCAGTCAAACCATTAGTGGAGGGATGATATGGAGGGCATAAAGTGTGCTTGATGCAATTCATCTCCAAAAACGTTTTAAATTCTCCAGCAACAAACTGTGGGCCATTGTCACTGACTAATTCATGTGGCAACCCATATCTAGCAAACAGAGCTCTTAAGGCCTCTATGGTAGCATTTGCAGTAGTGCTGTTCATAGGAAAGACTTCCATCCATTTGGAATGGCTGTCAACCACAAGAATAAATTGTTGACCCTTGACCTCAGCATGATCAACATGAATTCTTTGCCAAGGTTCAATTGACCAAGGCCACAATAATAAGGGAACTGCCTTAGGGGTTTGATGTGCCTTAGTACAAACATTACAAAGCCTTACTTTGTCCTCTATATCAAGGTCAATTCCAGGTCACCACACGAAGGACCTGGCAAGTGCTTTCATACAGCACATCCCTGGGTGGCACTCATGTAATTCTTCCAACAAGCGTTTTTGGAATTTGAATGGTATGATGACCCGTCTGCCCCATAAAAGACATCCATTTTCCAAAGCCAACTCATCTCTGCGAACCCAAAAGGGTTTAAGCTCTGGACTAGGGCAGCTACCTGGCCAACCCGAGGATGTATATTCATACACTTTTGCAAGTAGGCTATCCTTCTTTGTACCTTCATCTATCTCCACTGCAGTTACGGGCAAGTCATCCGTCATAGATGCACACACAGAGTGTTCATCTGGATCCAAATCATCATCATCCTGAGATTGTAGTGGAAATCGACGGAAGAAGTCTGCATTTGCATTGCCAGTGGAGTCTCTGAATACGATATCAAAATCATATCCAGACAAAAGAACTGCCCAACGCTGCAAACGAGCTGCAGCCAAGGTGGGGAATACTAGATTTAGGACCAAAAATCCGAGTTAGGGGTTGATGGTCAGTTACCAATGTAAATTTTCTGCTATAGAGGTAAAGCTGAAATCTCTTGACACCAAAAATTATGGCCAACCCCTCTTTTTCTATTTGGGCATAATTCTTTTCTGTACTACTAAGTGTGCGAGAAGCAAATTCTACTGGCCACTCAGTGCCGTCTTCCATGCGATGATTCAACACAGCTCCAATCCCATATGAACTGGCATCTACACTCAGTAGAAGAGGTTTTTGAGGGTCATAATGGACCAAAACCTGTTCACTTGAAAGAACTTCTTCCGCTTCACATTCCTTGGTCCGAAACCACTCAGCCTTGTTACTGAGAAGCTCATACAGTGGGTGCAATTTAGATGAAAAATCTTTGATGAATTTTGAGTAGTAATTCAACATACATCTTTAGGTCTGTGTGCTAATCGAATAGCATCCAGCTTGCTCTTAATTGGACTGATTCCATGTTTACTCAACATGTGTCCCATGTACTTCACTTGAGCTTGGAAGAACTAACACTTTTGGCCATTTAATCTAACACTGTGTTTGGCCAACCTACTCAAGACCTGTTTGATAACTCCAATATGAGCAGTGACTCCACCTGATGTTGCCACCAGAATGTCATCTACTCTCACCAACACACCTTTAATACCTAACAAGATTGAATCCATGATTCTCTGAAACTGGGAAGTGGCAGCTATCACACCAAAGCACAATCGATTGGATTTAAATAAACCTTTTCGGGTGTTGATGGTAAGCAATTTGACGACTCTTCATCCAAAAACAACTGATTGTAAGCACTGGCCAAATCAATTACTGAAAATGCATCAGGGCTAGCCCCATCTTGAGATAACATAGCAAACATGTCTTGCACATTAGGTAATTTGTACACACCTTCCTCTGTGGGCTCATTAATCCCCTTATAATCCCCACACACTCTTATGGAACCTTCAGATTTAGGGACATGCACTACAGGGCTTGCCCAATACCGAATATCTGAATATCTGACTGCACTAGTCGATCATATTCTTTTTCAACTTTTTCTACGAGCGAGTAGGGGACCGACCTATCCTTCATAAACACTGGTTTGGCACCCTCTTTAAGTTTCAAAGAACCAATGAAACCCTTGATGCCAGAGCCATGACTGATGAATAATTCTGTGTTTTTCTAACAGACTGTTGAATTCTGCCAGGAAGGTCTCAGATCTGGGAACAGAAAACTTATTCTCAACGACTTCTTCCTCGACCCCAAACATGTTCTTCCAATCTAGTTTTATTCTACTTAACCAGTCTCGCTCGAACAGGGCAGGGAGAGTTCCTTCAACGACAATTAAATCAAGGATTTCTTCTTGATTATCATACTTCACTGGAACAGAAATTCTTCCCACAACAGGAATCTTTTCACCTGAATAATTATGCAAAATCACCCCCGGATGCTGAAGGGGATAATCAGATAATACAGAATCATACACACGTTTTGACACTGTAGAACGAGATGCACCCGTGTCTACTTCCATCAGTTAACTTGTGCCTTACCTAACTGAACATCTACTGCACACGGTTTAATGCTGTTTACAAACTCAGTCGACAAGTGTTCAGTTCCAGTTTTGTATAAACCAAAGGCACTTACTTCATCTTCATTCACAGGCGTGTCACTCAAATGATTATCGCTCCTCACACTTTCATAATCATTCACAGGCGTGTCACTCACATGATTATCGCTCCTCACACTTTCATCATCTGAGTTGCTATCGCAACTGTTCAGCTTAGCACTCTTTTGACCACTCGATCTTCCTTTTATCTGCACTTGTGACAATCGGGCTTTACACACCGGGCGAATATGACCTTTGCGTTGGCAGTGATGACACGTGGCATTTCTGTATTTGCAAGATTCCGATCTATGCTGCACACTTCCACACGATTTGCACTTGTCGGTGTTTCCACCACTCTGTGCTTGATTTTGTCTAGCAGTGATGTTCTTTTTGTTTAGGAAAGAAACATCCTGAACCTTGTTGACCTCGCTTCTAGCCGACTCTCCCATGTGCTCTAGATTCGCCTTGCCCGCCATTTCATCTGCAATCCACTTGTCACGTGCAACTGCGTAAGTCAGATCTCTTATCAACAAGAGATGACGCTGAGTTCTGGACATTTTTGGGTGTAATCCAGAGACTAGCCTATCTCTTAGGGCTTGAAGTAGAAATTCACCAAAGCTGCATGTCGAAGCCAGTTTCTTCAATCTGGCGACGAACTCCGACACACTCTCGCTCTCTCCCTGTGTAGCCGTCCAGAACTTGTGTCTTTCAGCAATCACTATGGGAGCAGGTTCATAATAGGGCCATTTATACGAGAGAAAATAAGACGCGTCTTATCTAAGACGCTACTTAAATAAGACGCGAACTAATCGTATAAATGGTGCAAAATAAAGTGTTCTAAGACGCGTCTTATCTTAGAACAGGGTTTTCAGCTGTTCTTACTTTGTCCGCGTCTTAATTAAGACGTGAACTTCCTCGTATAAATGGTTTCGCGTCCTAAATAAGACGCTAAGTGCAAGTGCAAGTGCATAACAACAACAGCAACATGAGCTTGTCTTACGATTAGATAGTGTAGTTGGTTGCAAAGCTTTGCAAAAGATGGCCGGGAGAGCCAAAGGTGAATTCAGGATCTTCCTTCTTTAACCTGCTATCAGTCGCACCAATCCGTCGACCGCTTTCTTCTGACTCTTCTCGGATCTCTGTTGCATTCCTTGTATGCTACGGCGAGTTTATGAATTTTCTATAACAGCGTGGTCTTCATAAGAAAAAAAATCTCTGGCTGGGAATTACTGACTTTTTCTAGCATTTCCAGCCAAGCTGGCTGGAGAAACTCTGAACACTGAGGACGACTGAAAAAAAAACTCTTTCCCTCTCCCGAGAGTTTTGACAAACATATGACGGCTGACTAGAGTGATCGCGTTGCGGAAAAAAACCGGTTTTGTCCAGGTTTTGTCGGTTTTGCTTGGTCGCTGCAGAACGAGGGAATTTCAAAGCGGAGGTTTCCACAGATATTGATATTTTCCTCATTTACATGTACGATTAATTTCCATTGTTTTGTTTTCTGTATGCTGAAGTTCTCGTGTTGTTCTTCTACACTTAATTGAAACAAATCTAGTGAATTTAACAGCAGTAACTTGTATTTTCATTCACAGATCTGACAGATTTCAGCTTGTAACGATCTCTATGCGATTTGAATTCCACCCCTAATGCTCCCTATGGCTTCCGGCTGCCTGAGCTGTCAAAATTTGGGCAATCAGCGCAAACCCGAAATTTGTTTCTTCCGTCGAACAGGAAAGACATAAAAATCTCAAAGAATTTTAAAGCAGCAATTAATAGAAATATTTAAAGGAAACATTTTATTTATTTATTATTTATTTATATATTGATTTATTTATTTTAATTAATGATTAATCTTTTTACCAATATTGTACTTAGACAAATCTTTTTTTAATATTATTATCTATTTTATTATTACTTTCATTTTGTTATAGTCTATTGGTGATGGGCCTTCCTTTAATAGACTTAAATAAAATGTAGATGTAGATGAAGTTTCGGCAGTGTACTGAAGGCTGAATGTGTTCGTTTTCGAAGGTAAGACTTCTTATTGTGGTTATTTTAATGCTGTTTTTTCGGTTATCTGTATTAGTGAAGTGCGTGATGATCTTTTACAGTCGAAACGAATTGAGCCGACGAATTACAAAAACAAAAACTTGACAACAGTTTTTTTGTTGACAGATTTTACATTCACGTAGTGTTGGCAGCCACGGTACGGGTAGCCTGCGAGCAAGCTCTCTCGGGGGATGGGGGGTGGATGGAGGGAAAAATGGAAAGAGAGCTTGCAACGATCACTCTGCGATTTGAATTCCGCCCTAATGCTCCCTATGGCTTCCGGCTACCTGAGCTGTCAAAATTTGGGCAATCAGCGCAAACCGGAAATTTGTTTCTTCCGTCGAACAGGAAAGGACACGAAAGAACAACTTTAGCACACGCAATACAAAAGACGGGAATCGTCAGCGTCTCCTCAGCGAAGGTTTCAGTTTTATTGCGGCCACATTGAACGTGGTAAACCCAAAGTTTGCTGCGCCGGAGAATGAAGTTGAAGTCTCGGATGTCGGACCAAGGATGAAGCGAACTTTGCCAACCTCGGCAACTACGCCAGATAGAAGCCCCGGTCAAAAGAAAGATCGCAACATACATCCCCATACTTCGCGCTTCGGCGACCTGGTCGTCGATAACGCTTTGAAGCGGAAAAACAACCAATACTGTCTGCGACCAATTATCATGTAAAAATCATGTAAATCATGTATGCAAAACAGCGAGAACATCTTTGCTTTGAACTAAGCTATCGACTGCTAGACGCTGTTCTGGTTTCATATCTGACGGACAGTTCATATATTTGGAGAATTTTTCGCTTTGCGAATACAAATGTCTCGCCTTTTCCGGACAAAAACCAAACAAACTCAAACCACGCAGTCCACGCTTGATGACAGATCACGTCATCACCCGGTCAAATCAGCCAGTCAGCATTTTGCGTCCAGTTTTTGAACGCAGAAATTCAAATTTATGAGACACGAGTGCAAGCTCTCCTTCTCTCCTTTCCTCCCCCACCCCCCGGGAGAGCTTACTCGCAGGCTACGGTACGGGGAGCTCGAGTAGGTGTTTCCGCAAACAGAAGGTACATGTACACTAAGAATCAAGAAAACTTTGTACTTATTTTAATGTAATTTATTTCGTTAAAAGTCAGTTTATTTCTTTCGACAACTCCAGCGAAGCCTCTGTTTTGTGTTAACATAGAAACCAGCTTTTGTAGACAGAAGGCAGATAACAAGCATGCGCTAAAAACATAACAAGAGCTGTGCCACGCTTTTAGCATAATTTCCATGAGTTAAAATTCCCAGCCAAGAATATGGAAACCCCAAAATTAATGACTGTAGTTTGAAAAAATAGACATTTTCAAATGATAACAATCATTTGCATGTGAGGGTGGCAAAAGACGGCTTGGATGCAAATGGCTTAAAATGTTAATTTTTAAAATTTGTTAGGCTGAACATTTTTCAAACACTGAAGTGTGGCTCAAAATGTGTTATAAAGTTGGACAAATTTCGTTGCAATACCAAATTGCTTCAAAAAATTACTTTCTTTCATTAAGTTTAAGCTTTTAAAAACTGTTCCCTTTAGGGAGCAATTCCTACATTTTTTAACATTTTGAGCAAAGACACTGTGACACAGCCTCCTACATCAGCATTTGTTAAATTGCCAAAATGAGGTACTTATTTTGAATGAAATCACTCGCTTACAGGTCTGCCTATGACAAATATCCTTTGGTTGTCAAGACACATGTCTGAAAGTATTCAGTAGAAACCCTAGTTGTGTAAGAACCTGTTGGCAGAAATTTAGCATATACAAGAGCCTGTTTAGCTCAGCAAAATCAAGCAGGTTTTATAAACATTATTTGACTAGTTTTATCAGGCTTATCCGGCTAATACAAATGAATACATACTTCAAATTTAGGGATCAAACCCAAGGTATTTATTCTTCTGGCAATCAATAACTGTATCTCCTTTACATAAATTAAGGACCTTATTAAGAACTTACTTAGCCTAAATTGTCAATAAGTAGACATACAAAAAGTAGGTTCGTATATGCAGGTTTTTACTCTAGTGTTTTTTTTTCTCTGACTAAGATGTAACAGTCAAAAATAATTGCTTATCAACACATACATTCACAATAAAATTGTTATTTTGACCAACAGCACTAATTCTTTTTTACTTGGCAGATTGTTTGCTACTCCTTTTCAACAATCACAAACTATCTTAAGTTACACTCTGTTTCTGTACAAAACCGAACTGAGTTAGGCTTGTGCCGATGGGCGTTCATTGTTTGTTCAGTCTTACGACCCTCTCTCTTCCATCAGATTGAGTTAGGCTTGTGACGATGGGCATTCATTGTTTGTTTATTCTTACGACCCTCTCTCTTCCATCAGGTTGAGTTAGGCTTGTGACGATGGGCGTTCATTGTTTGTTCGTTCTTACGACCCTCTCTCTTCCATCCGACCCTCTCTCTACCATCAAGTTCAGTTAGTTATTAATGTAAGTATTGTTATTATCCTTATTAT
>JAEMWC010000145.1:665000-685000 GCA_016490735.1 Pachyseris speciosa | reverse complement strand
CATTCCGCTTGGACGACACAGAACATGGAAAAAAATTCTGTTTACGAGTAAAACAGCGCTTTGAGTGACCGACGTCCCACAGACACCGATGCTTAGTTTTTGAGTAAAGCGATTATTTTGGTCTCTATGGAAAGCTAAAAACGTGAAGGTTTTAGGATATGTTTGAGACTGGGACTTAATGGCGGAGTGAACACCCTTTCTTGAACCGTCCGCCTAACTTTTCAATTTTTTCCCGGTTGGTTAATGGCCACACTTCTGGAATACTTTTTAGAAAAAAGAAGGAATAGGACGTCTTCTTCAGACGAATCGAGCAGCTCGCCAGAACCAAAAAGGCCGAAGAACGACCAGGATATCGAGTCGGAGGACGAAATCTTAACAGCTTTCAACATGGCTGAAGGCCTGCATAAAACATTAAAAGATTTAACAAGAAGTTGGAAAAACTAGATGCAATTGAAACAACAGTGAATCAAGTTCAAGCTTCGCTTCGTAAACTGGAAGGAAGGATTCAGAAATTAGAAACTGCCAAAACTACTGCCAACCACAACGTAGAGAAATTAAAGGCAGACATGAATGATGCCACGAAGGAACGCAAAGAAACGACACAGAGCTTAAAACAGTACCAGGATAGAACAGATCTTGCTTTCGCTAATTTACAAGGGTTAAACGATGATTTTCGGTACGCCAGAGTTAAGGAGTTAGAAGACAAAAAAACTCTATTTAGAAGCCTACTCTAGACGAGAAAATTTGAAATTTGAAAACATCATCGAAGAAGGACCAGATAAAGAGGACACTGAATCGGTTCTTCGCACCTTCCTTGAGACAGAGCTCGGTTATAAAGATGCAGCCACTGTGGAAATACAAAGAGTTCACCGCTTAGGAAAAAGAAAGGAAGACAAGCCAAGGCCTATCATTGCAAGATCCCTCAGGTACAAGAACTGTGAAGAAATACTCGCTTTGGGATCGCGGTTGCGGGGCAGCACATTCAAAATGTATCAAGATCTTCCCTACGAGATTGTTGCAAGACGGAAAAAGCAAATTGACACTTTTAAAAAGGCAAGAAAACATAACATCCCGGCATCTTTCAGCAAGGCTCAACCGGATAAACTTTTCATTAGAAGTAAACTGTGGCCAGTGGGTATGACTCTCGAATTACCAGAGTAAACTTTGTTTATTGTTATTGTTACTATTCCCCTTTTACCTCCGCTCCAAAATAACGTTAATTATCAGATAGCAAGCGTCCGACTTCTTCCTAAGACCGCCTATACCTCCTACTGCCAGTTAACAACAAGAGGTGGTCGGGAAAGGAACTTGTTCTTTTGAGGGAACTTCTTCTAGTAACGCATTTATCGTTTCTAGTTGAAATCCCTAAATTCCTTATGTCCCTAGCCAAAGTAATTTCTTATTCATTTGTGTGTGTTTGTATATGTTCTGTATTGTTCATTTGTTGCTGTGTCTCTTGTGCGTGTGTTCCTTGTAAATCGGTACCACGAATATTAATTGTATTGTGCGGAAGGAATTGCATTACAAAACATCAGTAGTAGCGAAAATCTATGGCTCTGACAATGGCCTCCATAAATGTCAGGGGACTAAGAGATAATAGGAAACGAAGAGAGGTGTTTAATTGGCTTCGATCAAAAAGCTTCTCAATCTACATGCTACAAGAAGTTCATTGCACTGAAAACACGAATCACATATGGTCCTCAGAGTGGGGATACCAAACTATCTTTAGCACGTATGCGAGCAACAAAGCGTGGGTATGTATTCTCTTCAATAATAACTTCAATCCGCAAGTTCTAAAACTCTTCACTGACCCCTCAGGACGTTTTATTATTTGTGATATAAAAGCCAATGATAAACATTTAACCTTGGCTAATATCTACGCCTCAAATGATGATAACCCAGCCTTCTTCCTGAATTTCTTTGATCACCTAACAGATTTTAAATGTGATGACATCGTTATAGGTGGCGATTACAACCTTGTACTCGATCTTGAAAAAGACAAGAGAGGCGGCCATGCCAAAACACACTAAAATAGTGTTAAGATTATTCAAGAATTTTCCGAGAAACTTGATTTGGTAGATGTCTGGTGGATACTCAATCCGGAAAACAGCAGATATACGTGGAGACAGCGTCATCCAAAAGTTCACTGTAGGCTTGACTTTTTCTTAATCAACCAAAGTGCTCCTAATATCACATCCTCCACAGATATTATTCCGGGGTATAAAACAGATCACTCAATGATTACATTAAATATTTCCTTGCATTCAAATCAGCGGGGGCCGGGTTTCTGGAAACTGAATACATCATTTTTAAGTGAAATTAATTATGTCAATCAAATTAAAGCTACAATCCAAGAAACACGTGAAGAATATAAAGATGATAGCTCGGTCAACCCATCACTTCTTTGGGAAATGATCAAGCTAAAAGTACGGGAGAAGTCGATAGCTTACTCCAAGGCTAAAAACAAACAAATGCAAAACCGCGAGAAGAAACTTGAACAAACAATCGCAAAATTGGAGGAGGAATTTGACAAAAGTAACCTTAGTGATAAGCAGCTTACCGACCTTGAGAAGCAACTCGCCGAACAAAAGAGCGAACTAGAGACAATAATTGAGTTTCGCACTAAAGGTGCTACTCTATAATGAAGGAGAGAAAAACACTAAATACTTTTTTAATTTGGAAAAACGACACTTTAAGGTGGCTCAAAACAGTTTTTAGCACTTTCCAAGACGTAGATTTTGATGGGTCATTATTACCACTCTTTATCCGTTGACACTACAATAATGGTATCAAAAAACTAGCCACCTTCAGTTTTCGAAAATTTAAGGTGGCTCTGAATCCCATATATAGAATTTTTTTAAACTTTGCAAAAAGTTGCGTCTTATCCTGCTTATCAAATTTCGATAACAATAAAAAAATTTCACCGTGCCGTTTTTGAAATATAAGTACTTAAAGCTAAAATTAAGGGTGCTTTTAGTACGTCATACTGTTGCTATGGTAACATATAGCGTCATTAAAATGATAACAACGTGCTTCCAAATGATTGGGCAGTGTTGTGATACCATGATTGTAGCATCAATTGATAAAGAGTGGTTTTAGTGACCCATCAAAATCTACGTCTTAGAAAGCACTGGAAACTGTTTTGAGCCACCTTAAACAAGGGACCATTAACCAACTTAAAATAAGTGACAATGACTTCGTCACGTCAGACGAGAATATCCTTAAAGAATGCGTATCGTTCTACAAGAATTTTTATGGCGCCAGGCGAACGCCATGTCACACGAAACAACAGATTTTATTCTGTATGAGAATGACAAAGTCCTTCGTGACTTTGAAATGAAAGCATGCGAAGGATTGTTAACCGAAAAAGAATGCCTTGAGGCCCTAAAAACCATGGAATCTCAAAAGACTCCTGGAACTGACGGTTTACCAGCTGAATTTCATAAAGTTTTCTGGAAAGACCTATCAGCAACCCTTATCGATGCTTCAAATTTTGTTTATAATACCGATTAACTTTCAATAACTCAGAGAAGGGGTATTATCAAACTTATTCCTAAGAAAGATACAGAACCTTACTTTATTAAGAATTGGAGACCATTAACTCTTCTTAATTGCGACTACAAAATTGCGACCAAGGGAATCGCCAATCGCTTGAAACCTTTTCTTCCCAACCTTATTAACAATGACCAGACGGCTTTATAAAGGGTAGATTCATCGGAGAAAACATTCGACTTTTAGATACTATAATTTGCTTCGCTAAAGAGAAAAATATCCCGGGGCTAATCCTGTTTCTTGTCTTTGAAAAAGCCTTTGATACGATAGAATGGCCTTTTATTGGTAAAACTCTACAATAATTCGGATTTGGGCCCAGCATAACAAAGTGGGTCAATCTTTTCTATTGCTCCGCAGAAAGTTGTATATTAAATAAAGGTTGGGCTAGCAATTTTTTTAATATTCAAAGAGGTGTTAGACAAGGCTGCCCTCTCTCGCCTTACTTATTAATTTTGTCAGTCGAAGTGTTAGCAAAGGCAATCCGTGAAAATAAAGATATTGAAGGTTTCCACGTAAACGGAACAGAAATCAAGATAACTCAATGTGCAGATGATACATCGCTGATTTTAGATGGATCAAGGAAGTCCTTGATAACCTGTCTTAAAATCTTAAGATGATTTTCATGAGATCTCCGGCCTTAAGCTTAACGATAAAAAAACAGAAGCCCTTTGGATTGGTGCAAATTGTGGACAACAAGAGTTAAAAATTCCTGGCCGGAATTTTAAATGGCCGAAATACAAGGTCAAAGCCTTAGGTGTTTGGTTCTCAAACGATCAGGAGACATCTGCCAATTTAAACCATAACGAAAAGCTAGACAAAGTTCGGAATACTTTAAGTTGCTGGAGATACCGCAGACTAACTTTGATTGGGAAAATAGCTGTCTTAAAGAGTCTTGTCGCATCCCAACTTGTCTACCCCGCGCCCACTCATGATTGGTTGAACAGAAAAACCCAAATTTGTTTTCGAAAACGAGGAGCGTGATACAACGAATTTGGCTGTTCAGTTTTTCTATCATGCAATGGACACTTTTTTTTTCTTATGTAAAAATTATTATAGTCTTAGCAGCATGCCTTGTGCATCACTTTAGAAGGTTACCTCTGAAGGTGTTTTTACTACATGTGTTGGTTTGTTATGTTTGTCACAGCAGGTCCCTTTTATTCCTACTGAAGTTGAAATGGCCAAAGAAGAGAAACATGTTTACGAAATATTAGTAATCTAAGTCTGTTTTACAACTATGTTTTTCATTCGTCAGATGGACTTGCAGCTGTACTCAAAAATGAAACAATTACACATTGACTCTGAAAGTGGGCTGAAGTTTTCTGTTTTTAAAAACGTAAACAGACGTGTTTGACACCAAGAACATTTAGATTTCCATTCAGCATAAAAACATACCAGTCTTCCCATATTTCCACTCTGCTCCTAGAATAAGAGATCAAGATGGAGAAAAAGCACGTGTTTAGGTGGTGGAAGGTTGGGTCATAACCCGAACGCCACCATCACAATTAATTGCGCATATACCGAAAGTGGGACCTCAGCCCCACGCGTGTATCTTTATACAATGAAAACAACTGACTTGCCCAAACTTATCCGCTCTTACTTAAAAGTTCAAAATATGATTTTCATATATTCATAGTCATTAGTAATTTGCTTGCTGTAAACTCTATGATATTTCTAAAATAAAAACGCCCATTCAGTTGGTAGCGTCACTCATGCAACTGCAAACGTTTCTTCGAGGTTTATTTTTTATCCGATCATTTGGTCTGTAACAATATACAAACTCTTAGTTTACTTTTCTTGTTTTCCGCTCCTTTAGTCACGCATTACTGCAAAATGATGCAAACTGTCGCATACTTGCATACAAACTCTACAGTAAAGAAGCCCATGGCACATCCTTAAGACCACTTCCATTGAAATAACAACAATAAGAGTTCGAAGGGATCAATGAAACACGCGACTAATTTGAATTTCCCCTTTCCTTGAGAGAAAACATAAACTTTTATTGCCTTTTATCAGCAAATACAAAAACAATACCGAAAGTAATTTGAAATGAATCAAAATATATTTATTGATAGCCAACAACTACGAAATGTTTAGCACAAAGTATCTGCAAATTGTTCTTTCGGATGCAATCAATCGTTTTCGTCTTCGCTTTGGGGATAATGACTCTTTTTTGAAACAAATTTGAATCAATTTGTTTCACTGCGTTACAATCAGCGCAGCAAATAAATTCATCCGTCGAGTATTTACGATCAACAGGAATTTGGTATGCGCAAATCCGAGAAATCTTATAACCATCATACCAGTGGCATCTAGGGCATTTCACTACTGCACTTTGGTAGATGTTTTCTCCGCCTTTTCCAGATCAGAGTTTTCTGTCTCTCTGCCATCTTCAATCTCACTGCTTTCGGAAACCATTTCTTCATCACCAGCCTCTTTATCTCTATACTCTCGTTCTTTTTCCATTCTTTTTCCATTTAGGTCAGTCAAAAGTTTCTTATTCTTTCTCAAAAGCGTATTGATTCCTAACTCTGCCAACCAATCTATAAATGTTTTGAGGGCTTGGGTTTGGCAACATCGTCCTTATAAGGAAGTAACACATATTCAACCAGCTCTGAGATGTTGGTCACTGGAATTATTCGGTGATTTCGAAGTGACTGTCCACGAGGTGTCCAGAACAAGATATCTTGGAAGCCGCCATACTGTGTAATAAATCGGAGGTCTGTTGTCTGGACACGGCTTGGGAAAGTCCATCTAAAACACCTTTAGTTCGAGGTTCTTCGTCATCACTTTCACCTTCACTTGTGTTAGCGTCTTCATAATCACTCTCTTCCTCTTTATCCCAATCGACTTTTCTCTTCATATTGTCCACCACTCGGTAACGACAAGAACCAACTGATCATACTTCAGACTAGTTCGCGATTCTTACAACATTAGGGACCCCAAGCCAGTCACAGCTGCGATCCCTAAGGCCCGTTTAAAACGTCGAACTTCTCATGTGCTGAATCTAATGCAAATGAGAAAAATCTATTTTTTTCGCTCATTTGCATAAGATTCGGTACATGAGAAGTTCGACGTTTGAAACGGGCCTTAATCTTGAATAAAACCTCCACCTTCTTGAGCAAGGGTTTGCTTCTTTGTCTTATAAGGAATAGTTGGCTTACCGAGATTAAGAAGGGAATCCCTGAATGGAATCACTTTACGCTTATCTTCTTCAGAGACTGGAATGTTTCCACGAAGCACATTATAAATAATTTGCACTAATGCGTGCATCTCAGATGTTGTGGAGTGGCTATCTCTGGGAGAAACTGACGTTGATGCTCAAGGCAACAAGTTGAAAGTTCAAGGAAACCGCGATTGTTCTTTACTTCTCGAGACATGGTCGTAGAATGAATTAAGGATAGTACGCGCTAGTATTTTTTAATCTGTCAGCAATTATAGTGATCTCAGTTTCATTTACGACCAAAGTTCAAAGTCGTCTTGGTTTTGATCTGACACAACTTTTTTCCTTTCTTGCATGGACAGAATGAATTGTGGTAGTGGTGGTGGAGGAAAACAGAACTGTGGTGGTCGTGGCGGCGGTGGTGGAAAGCAATAGAACTGTGGTGGTGGCGGCGGTGGTGGTGGTGGTGGAAAACAATATAATTGTTGTGGTGGTGGTCGTGGTGGTCCTGGTGGTCGCGGCGGTGGTGGCGGTGGCGATGGTGGTGGTGGTGGTAAACAATAGAATTGTGGTGGTGGTGGCGGTGGTGGAGGAGGAAAACAATAGAATTGAAGATTTATTTCCTCCACACGAAGTTCAAGAGGATGGCTGAATTTTATTCATTTCAAATCACTTTCTGTATTGTTTTTGCATTCGCTGATAAAAGGCAATAAAGTTTATGTTTGTCTCTCAGGAAAGGTGTAATTAACTAGTCGCGTGTTTAATTGATCACTCCGAACTCTTATTTCATGGTTGCCCTATGGCCTTTTTTGTGTTAGTTGTGTTGGAGTTGTATGCAAATATGGAGCAGCTTAGATAATTTTGCATTATGCGTGACTAACGGAATGGAACGCAAGGAGAGTTAGCTAAGATTTTGTACATTGTGAATGGTGTATATGAAATAAATCATCATATACACCATTCACACTCTTCTCTCTCACGAGAACATATGAACCCACAATTGACCTGCCCCCAACGTCGGTGGCTTCATAGCTCAGTTGGATAGAGCATCGCACCGTTATCGCAAGGTCACGGGTTCAAACCCCAAGTCCTGAATTTTTTTCAGGCTTCTTTTCGCAATTGCATTAATTGCGTTCACAACTGCGAGGATCATTCTTCATTTGAGTTTGTATATTGGTACAGACAAAACTATCGGATAAAAAAAATTAACCTTGAAGAAAAGTTTGCAGTTGAATAAGTGACGCTACCAACGGAAAGCGCGTTTTTATTTTGGAAATATCATAGAGGTGAGGTCTGAGTTCCCACTTTCGGTCATGGCCTGGGACTCTTGTGTTTGTGCAATCAATGGGACCTTTCCAGGATGTCAGTCACGTGGTACAAAAACTCCACGCTGGGACGCAAACAACTCACTGGTACTTGACAAACAAAGAAAATTACCATTTTAAATTATGTAATCTCCCAGTGGGTTGTTTGCGTCCCAGTATGGAGTTTTTGTACCACGTGACTGACATCCTGCAAAGGGCCCATTTTGATGGTCGCGCTCGGGTTATAATCCAACCCTCTTTACGTCTGTGCAGTCACTGTCAAGGTACACGCGTGGGGTTAAGGGGGAGTTACACCTGAATGCTACGTTTATGTCACCTTTTGACCTTTTCTCCTTATTATCTGCTCGAGATTTCATGCAATCCAAAAAAGCCATCACAGTTTGGTAGTGCATAACACCATAAATATCTCAGAAGTTTTGGGTGATTCTTAGAGTGTTTATAAAGGAGGAGGAAAGGGGGGAGAGTGATTTAAAATATGCAAATTGTAAGGTGATAAAAAATTAAATTTGGAGGTTAAAAATTAATGGACAAACACCAAACAGTTCGTCCTCAACCTGACATACACCCGTGTTGTTGTGGTCTGTCTGAGTGTTTGTGTATGCCATATTTTCCCTTTTTAATATATTCATCAAATCACTTCTTATTTCATCAACATCCAGGTATAACGCCCTCTTAAGGTAATGGAACACGCGTGGGGTTATTGTTCGGCATTCTTACTGAGATGCCTATTCATGACGTTAATGTATTCCTCCCCACTTTAATGAGATTCCTGCGCATTTTATTCATGAGCTCAAGATTACAACTATGACGTCATCGGTGTTAATGTCTTCCTTCGCACGCCAATGAGATTTCTCCGCAAAAAGGGGATAATTGGGTGCCTACTATACTACTTATAGATATTTTCTCTGAGCTAAAAACAACGTACTTTTCTTGTGCTGATGCTCAATCCGGACTGCACCGATCTGTCACAAGAGCCCCTATATCTTTCAATTTTTGAAAGGAACTAAGTCTCTCAGAAAAACAAAGGCGTTTTTACTTCATTGTTTCGGAGAGCAATAATCTTGAGATATTAAGTTTTTGTATAACGAATGTTTGTTCAATAGTTTTCATATAGTGTCAGTTCTCATTATAACTTGATCGAGCACAGCCCGTTTCCGTACAGTAAGAAGTTCAATCGTGATAGAATTATGGTATTAGGAACGAAATTTTTAGAAAACAAGTTTTTGTAAGTTTCTAGAACTTTGCAATCTCTCTTAGCTAGACATGACCCTCATCCAGGACTGAAATTGATAAACTTCAATCAGGCCCGTCGCAATATCACAGACCGATTTGTAGGGTCATGCGTGGCTCTCTTTCAAGACGAAATATCCTTTCTTGGGCTTCAATTTTAATTAAACTTACAGTAGCTGTTATAATCCGCTGGTTGGGTGGGGAGGGTAAGCAAAGGTTTTAAAAAGAAGCCAACGAATCTTTCTTTGGAATAAATCATAAAGTGATCATTGATTTTACAAAGACGCAGGGTGGAAAATTAAAATCCCACTCAAAATCCTACGTTGTAGAGCTCAAGCTAGAGTGAACAGATCTAGGATTATTTGATCAGTCCAACCCCAAGGGAAAATAAGAAAATACCACATTTTTATAATACGAAATCACTTCAGCCGTCCATTTTACTTTCCCGGATGGTGCAAACTAACATTAAACGAGATACGCAGAAACAATAACACTAAACTCACGAAGATAAATGCCCATTGGGCGATGGAGTGAACGCAAATGCCATTGCAATTAATTATACATGCATCACTGCCATACTAACTCTGTTCTAAAAACAGCGATCATGAATAGAGTTTGAGTCACAAAATGTATACACAATTGATCTATGGGGCCGTGCGAAAATCTTGCCAAAGCTTGTGCAATGTGTGTAACAAGGAACTGATTTGAAAGTTTTCATTGTACAAGCAAAGATGATTTGAAGTAATAGGATCGAACATGCGAGGCCAGCAGTGTCTTGCATGAGCAAAGACCACGTGGTTTTGCGGAAACTGCCTGACAGTTTCCACGGGTGACGCTCGTGTAACATTCAACACACACAGCGAGAACTAACCCGAGCGCACACAGAAACAGGAAAAAGAGTTTTAAATCCTCATGCTTCGACTTTTGCTTCTCGTTGTTTTATGAACTCTTACCGGGCTTGCATACATCGCCAGTGAAAAGCAGTTCGACTCCTGTTGCGAGAACTCGGACCTCCCCTTGATGTGATAATAATAATGTTTATTTCTTATATTGCGCAGTCTAACATGCAATAAAGATATGATCGAATGCGCATTACAACATTGAAATCTTAAAGTAATAAATGGCTAATCCAATTAATGATAATAATAATAATAATTTACAATTTTCGGAAAGCAATAAAAATAAAAATATGAGTTAATAAGAGAGCTAATAAAAAGCTAATTTAAAAAGATATGTCTTTAGTAAAACTTTAAAAGTGTTCAATGATTCACATTGTCTAATTTCTAGAGGGAGTCGATTCCATACTTTGGGCGCGGCATTTTCAAACGCCCTATCACCTAGTGTCTTTTTTGTTCTATAAGTATTGTCCATTAGAAGTATGCCCCGGTATGATCTCAACTGATACCGCGAGCTCTCTTTAATTTTTATCAAGTCTAAGAGATATTGCGGTGCGACACCGTAGATACATTTGTGAACTAGCATTGCTATCTTGAATTCTATTCTATGGGTAACCGGAAGCCAGTGCTGGTTGATCAGGGATGGTGTTATATTATCATACCTGGATACAGTACATACCAGCCGAGCTGCCGCGTTCTGTTCTAATATGGAATAATTATTTATTATATAAACACCAATAAAAATACCAGGTGAGCTATTGCGCGAAAACATGTTACCTTCACACGCCTTTAGCAGCGAAAGTGAAATGGTTTGGTATTTCATTGGTGTTTGTGTAATAAATTGAACATTACATGGCCGCTTGGAGATACGAAATGAAATTTCTCTTCTCGTGTCGAAAAATATTTCACTCGTTCGCGAAATAGTTTTTCGACACTCGAATAGAAATTTCCGGTATCTTCGCGCGGCTATGTAATATCCTCTATATCTTTCATTCGTACCACTCTTAAAATATTTGACCTCCTCATTCTTATGGCAAATTACTACAATTACTGCCTTGATCGACATTCAGACCCTAGCAGTAGGCAGGACGTTTATCACTTGAACCTACAGTATTTTAATGGCCTAGCTCCGGTTGGGAGAACTCCGTGACCATACTAAAATTATTACATCTTCCTGTCTGAGGTGATATGATGCACATGTGTATTGTTTCTACACATTGTCAAAGAACGCAAAAGGAACAAGGTGCTTAAATCCTATATTTTGTTTCTCGTTCATGTTTCATGAATCCTTGCCCACCTTGCGTTTGTGGTAACATCGCTAATGGAAACCAATCCGAGGTGACGGGAATCTGACACATGTGTGGCATAAGAACCCTCGACAGTAATGGTTTGTGAGCAGACATTAGGGCTGTTTATATAGACCCCGTGATCGCGCTCGACCGCGTGCAGGTCTTCCCTCCCAGTCCGGAATTTCAAAGTCTATAAGTGGAACGAGGATTCAGGCAACTGCGCATGCTGCAGATACGAACACGCGCGTCTCGTGTCCGACTCCACGCAACACGGAGCCTCGTTTCATCGCTCTTTCTTCTCTATCAATAAAAAAGCGTCTTCTGCATGACTACCCTCTCCACCTCCGGCAGCGACCGCCTTCTTACCCTAAGTCAATTTCTCAGCGTCCTTGTCGAACAACCCACTTCCAGATCTGGATCTGTTCAAAATCGGCCATTGCGACACCTAATGTCGAGAAATGGACTCTCGCCCTGGCGACAAGGATTTCATTCTTTTGGCATAACCCCATGGCTTTCATCTCGTCTAGGACATATCAAATATTTCATCAGCGGACTGCAACACTTTTTTTATCGAAGTACCGTTGAAGAACTGTCTTCTCATCGAATGCACAAAATTCCCCTCAACCCTCTATGTGTTAACGCTATAGGCCCGGTTCAAACGTCGAACTTTACTTTTTACGTTCGTCACATGTAAAGTTCGACGTTTGAATCAATTAGGAACCTTGCCGTTCTATTCGACAGTGCCAGTCGAATAGAACGGCAAAAGTTCGACTTCGATTCAGACGTCGAAATTTACATTTGCCGAACGTAATGCATACATTACAAATACATTATTTAAATTATTTTTACCCACAATTCTACACGTTCAAGCAGGTGTCATGCGCAAAAGGCATGCTGTCAAACAAGATGGCATTCTCGTCCCCAGAGCCTACGTTACCCTTGTCCAGCGGAACGGGCAACGGACGCTCTGGAAGAATCCAATAACCGGAACCAGAAAATCCTGGTTCCGGTTTGATTGCGCCTGCGTGAGGTTTCAGGACAACATGGCGGCTGTTGATCATGTCAACACGTTCAGCAGGACCAATTTAGGGCAGTCAGCAGGGGCGATTCCACGGTAATCGACCAACAATCAGAAAACAGTCACATACATGCGGTAGAAGCCAACTTGTGAGCGATTTCCTTTGTATAACACGACTCTTTCTAAGGATACATACATCGATTCTTTTAGAGGAAGCTCAGTTACAACTTGCAAGTTTAATTAAGCTTTACATTACCCGCTTAGAGGATACTTATAATATATGTTCGGATTCTCAAGAATCATCAATCAGTGTTGGCTTAGAAAAAGGCCGATGAAAGCTTAACCTCAACAATAGTCCCACCTCAATTTTTGTTAGCCCACCCAGAAGTTCTTACTGTAGCTGCTATCTGGAGAACAAGATTTTTAATGATGTAATGAAGTAGACTACTGACTCGGCAAATATCTGATATAATTATATTTTTTAGTATTATTTTTACTTTTACAATGAAACAGTGTTTCAGTACCTTTTCTCATCATTGTGTAATTTTTAAGTGCAAATAAAGTTTCATTATTATTGATGGATTTTTTGGTTGTATCCTATATGGTCATTGAGCGTTTCTATTCAAAACTTGCCATCCCCTTCCCCACCTTGTCTGTTGGATGGTTTCATAAAAGATACATTTATCTTTCAAGTATACATATTACATGAACTATATTTTCACCCATAACGAGTTCCTAAAAATAAATTTGACCTATAAGGCATTTAACATAGCCCCCTTACTTGTCCTTGACCTGGGGGAGGGGGATTGCCTATTTATTATGCCACAACACAGTTTTTGTAACACATCTATTTATGAACAAATGAAAATCCTGAAAATAGAATATATAGCTGACCCTCACACCTGGCTATTAGAATTCTGGAAAATCCTGTACATTTATGTGTTCAAATGTATTAATTTTTGGCAATATTCTTCCCTAGTTCTGGCCATGTATGGAAAACACTTTCTACATGTGTCTTTTCCAGTATCCAAGGCTTAGCCTGCACAGCTACAGTAACTTCGTTGAAGAAGGAAACCATAGTCTAGTCCCAAGGGCTTTTAGATCCCTTTTCAGATAAAACAAATCCTGATTTGTTTTTTGGCTGCACATCCAAGGCTAAATCAAGGAGACACCAAATTAGAGACAATCTTGGGTCCATCAAAATACAGATTGATTCAAAAGCACTTAATTTTCCTTTGACACTGATATATGGTAACCTTGCAATAAATGCAGAGTGCGAGCAGTATGAGCCAACAGGAACTGCTCCTATTGCCAAATATAGAATGTTTTATTCAGTTTGATGCCCAGTACCCAGATCATGAATGAAAAAAGAGTGTTGTACTCGTAGCCTGAGTCAGATGTTTTTGGCTGCACCATTATCACAACTTGACCTTGAAGGACACATTGCATAGAAAATGACAGAGGTCTCAAACAGCAGTATGATTAAAAATAGCTGGAGAAAGTAATTCAATAGTTGTCTATAACTTTATTCCTTTTTACTATTGTCCTAACATTACCAAACATTGCTGCTCCAGTTTTAAACTTAGCCCAATTTCCCTTATGATAAGCTTTCTCTCTTATAAGTGCAACCCTCCTCAAAAATAGATGGAGAAAATCAGCCTCTGACGGAGTATTTTACGGTATATGTACAAATTATTTATTACACAAAGGATCAATCTCATTAAACACGACTATATTCTGTTTATATATTGAGTCAATTCACTGTCAATTTCTGTGCACGGAAACCATGTTGTTGCGAAATTCGACTACTACATTGTCATTCCTCGTCTAACTTACGCTCTCTTTGAACATGATCTGCACATTGCCTCGCCTACTCTAACTCTTCAACAAGATATTTCAACTCCTTTATCATTGGTTTTGAAGTGGAAAGTTTTATTTAAACACGAACGGCACAAATACCTTGAACATTGGTCGGAGTACATGTTGTAATTCGACATCTGTAAGCTGTTTGAGAGCTATTAAGATTCCATCTAATCTCTACAAAATTAAACGCGGTGGTTTCTAACCGCATTATTACAACGACAGTAATTTTCCTTTGCTTGTGATCATTTCTGTAGCTTTCGTTCCGCCATTGCTTGACACTTCCGATGCGGTTGATCCGGCCGGTCATGTTTATTGCTTTGTTTTTACCAGCCAATCAGAAGTGTCTTTTTTTGGATTCGACCAGAGGTTCGTATCCTTGGCGCTGGCCAAAAGGATCGCAGCCTCTGGGAACGAGATTGACAAGATGGCAGAGCTAGACGGCGATAAATGAGGAGAGAGCATGTCCTTCACGCTTGAAAAACACGAAATAACGTCAACCTTTGTGTTTCTGCCCAACCGACGATAGGATCGGAGGAACAGGCGTGATGGTATCTCATTGGGATGAAATCAATAACAAAAGAACGAAAGAAACATTTGTAAAACTTGCTTTCTACGGTGGTGTAGTGCCATTTGTATGTTTAACCGCCTTCTTCTATTTTCACGGATGGCATTAGCGATTATAACAAGCTTCGAATTTTCACCCGATGTTCGTTTCGCCGCGGCATGTTGATTTCATCAAGACTTCAAACAAGAACCGCCGACCTCAAAGGTTTTGTGTGAATTACCAAATTAAGTTTGACACCATTAGGTTCGACGTCTGAATCAACTGTCGAACTTAATAATTTGGGTCGACCCAAATAGGTATTAGGTTCGGCACATGTAAAGTTCGACGTTTGAACCGGGCCTAAGGAGCGTCAAAAAGAAGGACACCTGCGGAACTCGGCTAATTACCAACATGATCCATCCCTTTGGCAACTATATTAATGATTACATACATGTGAATCTTGCCACTACCATGCTATTGACGATGCTATCGCTCTAATGCATCCTGGCTGTTTCGTCGCCACTGTTGACATAAAATCTACTTATCGTTGAGTGCCCGTTTATCCTCCTCATCGCACGCTCCAAGGTTTCCCCTGGGCTTTCAATGGATCTTCTGGAGGGATGGAGATTCTACATTGACAATTTCCATTCTTGTGGTCTCAGAAATGCACCCAGCATCTTTCACCGAATCTCCTGTGCGGTCACCCGCGTTATGGACGATTTCCTAATTATTGCTACCTCTTGCGAGGAATGTCTTCGTGTGCCGACAGGCGGTAGAACTTTCTTGCGTCATGTTCTTGACGGTAAGAATTAGCCTGTGTGGCAGGCGATAGAAAGGGAAAGGGTAGGGGGAAACGGGCACGTGTACAAAGCCCCCTTTCCCTCACAAGCGGCTACTATGAATCGCCTAAAAAGACCTTTCTATAAAGTTCGACTCACCCTCGATCTTCGCAAGAACTTCGCCTGGTGGCTTGCATTTTGTCCTGTGTTCAGTGGTAAAGTTATCCCCATCTACTATTCGCACGCCATCGCACACGCTTACACAGATGCTCCTTTGGGCTTTAGAGCCCACTGGCGCGATATTTGGCTTGCCGGTGTTTGGACTTCAGACGACTAACTAACGGTTAGTTCAACCGAGTCTTCGCTTGTCCCCATACTGTTTATTTTTTTACACTGACCAAGTGCTGTTTTTACTTTGTTATTATTGTGAATGATATATGAAATAAATCATATATGAACTGCAGAAATGAAATGAAATGAAGAAATGATCCTCGCAGTTGTAAACGTTAGAGAAGCCTGAAAATGTCAAGACTTCAACGGGGTTGAACCCATGACCTCGCGATAACGCTGCGATGCTCTACGTTTGTTTACACACGGCTAATACACAAGCTATGGCCTTTCTGATCAAGGAAGAACACTCCGCAGCTGTGGATTAGCTACGGGAAATCATCTGGCTCTCTTCTATCTACAACTTCCGCTGTCTTCTACTCACATTAAGGGTCTATATTACAATTTCGCCGACCACTTATCTCGCCTTGCAGAATATGATAGCCTCTCTGCATGACTGTTAACCGTGGTCTAATCACGTGCCTCATTCCTTCCCTCCTAGACCTTGGTGGATCTCTCGAGGACACTGTCTCTCACGCGATTTCCAACGCCTGTGCGTCCTCCACTCTCGCCACTCGGAAGTCTCAGACGAAGAGGTAACGGGGATTTTGTCGAGGAATTTTGGAATCGTAGACGTCGGTATAAAACTCACCGAAAACTTCCCAGATGAATCACTGTTTGCTCAGCCTGAAGTTAATCCTGGGCTAGATAAATCAGCACACTCCTGCTCATAGACTCTGTGCATTCGTCGACCCAACGTTGACTTGTTTGTTTAACCTATTTCCACAAACTGCGACTTTTTCCTCCAAAAAGGACCCATTAAACTATAGGCCAGTTTCAGTTTTGCCTATGTTGAGCAAGATCGTAGAAAGAGCCGTCTACACCAAATTCTACGCACCAGTCTCCACCAGGAACCTTTGTCACTAGTCGGTTTTCCTTAATTGCAGAAAATGTGTGAAATTGTCTCCTCGGACCTTACCATCAGAAGGCCACACTGTGTATGTGTTGTACAGTAAAAATATGTGTTCCCAGTGTGGTTGGTTCAGTAGCCTAGTGGTTAAGGCATCCGACCGGTAATCTGGAGACCCAAGTTCGATTCCTGGCTGAGCCACTTTTTCAATTAATTACTTAGTTGTGTTGATTTCTGTTCCCAAATTAACCTTGTCCGTTTGTATCTCTCAGAAATCTCTAATGAATCGCCATCCAAACGGGAATAGGCTGGTGATCCTAAGTAATTACGGCAGCAATCATTTGCATATATATCCCCTCCCTACCTTACTGTACTATATATATGTATATATATATCTGTCTGGATTTGATAAAACGTACCTGCAGGAAAGAGGCGCTTCTTGGTGCGGTTTTTTCTCGTTCAAAAACTATCTCCAAAGTAGCCTTTATAAAGACTAAGAGAGTGATTAGTGCTTTTTTCTCTTCTCCTCCGCTCCTCCTCCTCCCTCACTCTCTCATTCCCTCCTTATCAGTGCTGTGGAGTGATTGTGGGGCCCTTGTGCCGCAAAAAACGCCAGTTTTGGACCCAGTTCAGTCAACCGGCTCCAAATTTTTGCGGGTACGTTCTTGCAAATTCAGACAGATATATATTACTTGTATTTTGTATTGTATTATCGTATGTACGTATTTCTTTCCTTTTTATTTCGCCTCTTGTTATTTTTTCTTCATAAAGTTTTCAGTGAATCGCAACCGCTACTAAACTTACTCAAAACTTAATGCTCAGCATTGTAGTAAAAATGAATAACAGTTTTCAAATTGGAAGTAGTCGCGTATTATATCCAAATGTGACTAAGGTTTCATCAAAATTCGTGTTCCGTCTAAGAAGGTACTTTTTTGGACGGCTATTACTTACCATTGTCACTCCCTGTATGTTGAAAGTAGCCAAAACTGACATCTAGCCTGCAATTCGACCAGCCTGATTTCGTTTACGGTGACTTAGGCCGTACCTTCGGATAACCCAGGTATATCATGGTCATAAAGCGCTTTTCAATTGAGTGTCGTAAAACCAAAACCAAAGCAATTACTCTGGCAAATCACAACAGAAGTAAGCAGTGTAATGATCCAATCAGAATACGAAGCAATTACATGTAGCCAGCGCAAAGCACGGGAAAATGCGCGCGTGCAAATGCTAATTTGTTTTGGTTTTGCTTCTCACTGGTCAAGAAAGTGGCGCAAGTTTTCCTGGCCAATCACAAAGCGAAGCAATACAAAACCAAAGCAAAACCATAATTACTTTCGACACTCAATTGAAGCCCGCTCTATTCTGGTTTGAAATTATTGCTGAGTTAATCGTTTGTCTTACGATTGAGTCACATACATTTCGACTGCTATACACGTGGTCTTATAAGGCAGGGTGATTTAATTTCATTTAATATAATTTCAATTAAGGGGGCAATATACCTGATAATACGTTTTCGTCACTTTTTGACCTTTTATCCTTATTATCTTCTCGAGATTTCATGCCATCCAAAAAACCCATCATAATTTGTAACACATAACCCCATAAATATCTCTCAGATTTTTTGGTTGAGTTTTTGTGAAGAAGAAGAGAAGGTGGGAGGGGAGAGTGATTTTAAGGGAAGGTGAAAAAAAAGGTTAAAACTAATGGACGAACACCAAACAGTCCGCCCTCAACCTGACATGCACCCGCGTTGTAGTGGACTTTCTGAGTGTTTGTGTGTGCCTTATTTTATCTTTATAATTTTTTCATCAAATCACTTCTTATTTCATTAATATCCAGGTATATTGCCCCCTTAATAAATTGAATATGAAGGGGTGATCAAAGATTGGATAAGCCGAGCCACAATTCAGCAACTGCTATGACAACGTTGTATGGATGGAGCTCAATGATCAGATAACACGGAGATTGCCATGAAATGCAGTTTTATTTTTTTCTCATACACCAGCCCTGAGAAGTACTTTGCTATATCTAGTAGCTAACCCCTTATACACCTAGAACATGTATCGCTAAAAGACACTACATCTGGTTCATATAGGCTGATTGCTTATAGTCATGCAGGACTTAGCCTGAGTATTTCGACACGGTGCGGTCGTTCAGCGGCTGCACAGGCCGGAAGTTGTCGCAGATGGAATGCCCCTCGTGATCGCGGAGATTCCTCATTGCCTTCAACTGCAACAAAGCAGTGATTATATGAGCAGTTAAGAAAATATTTTAATTGTGGCAAAAACGGAGACATGTATGTTGTATTTTTATTCGAAATTCCTAATAATTGAACACGTAAACTAGCTAGCAATTATGGGAATGACCGAGCAAGCTTAATTGACGAAAGGTGGATGATGGGCGGGCAAGAGGTTCTTTTGGTTGCTGAGCCCAGACTCAAACGTTTCGGGACTGCTGTGATTTCATGAGTAGTCATTTTCCAGAGCTCCCACTTACCCCACCATGAACCCTGGAGGGAAAAATGGATGGGCAGGCAGTTGGTTGAGTGGGTAGCGAGGTGATCGGGTACTGGAAGGGTTGCTAGACAATTGGTTTGTGGGTGAATGGCTTGCTCGATTAATGGATGTTTAGCTGAGTGATTTAGATAATTAGTGGTGATTGAATAAGTGAAGACGAGACACCCAAACAGGCAGACAGAAAGACAGACACATATAATCCACTCATTCTTCCGAATCTTCCTTGTTTTATATTCAACCACTTTTCAGATAGCAGTTAATATGTTGTTTTCTTTCTTTTATAGAATTTCTGCTGCATCAAATACGAATTAAGTAATGCATTTACCAGTGGATAGTTTCATTTAACTATAAAGGTAAATAGTTTATTCAATGTACCAAATATCGTTGTCGGGACGAAGGGAACTATTCTAATAAACACTTTGCAGCCGCCACGTTTATGTTAAGAAAAGAAAGCAAATTGGTATTTCCATTCTGTTTCTGTGACCTTCGACAAATCGAAACATTGACAAGCGTATATTATCTCTTTTCTTTAAGCAATTTCTTTAGAAACGGGTTTCAAGACCCGCAAGGTCACGAGGGTGGGGGAATGAC